>PISX010020015.1:0-36818 GCA_004024625.1 Mellivora capensis
AAAAAAAAAAAAAAAAAAAAGAATATTGATTTAATTTTCTTTAACCAATAAAGAGAATATATTTCATTTTGAAACACCAGTGAAATAGTTTTAAAGTTACCCATTTTGATGCTGCAAAGAAGATTGAAAGATATTTTTAAAATATGAGGGTATAAAACCCATATTTCATTAAAAACTAATGAAATTGTGTATTGGCAACAAAATTTAATGATAAATAAATAAATAAAACTCAGTTACTTTGAAATTAACAACAAAAGCATGCCAACTTCTTCCAAACTTTTGAGTTTAAGAGAAAATTAAAACTGAAATCACCAACAATTTAGAAATGAATAACAATGCAAACTAACAGGATGCAGTCAAAGTGATATTTAGGAAAATTAATACACTTTATTGCATTTGATGAAAACTAATACCTAAAATAAATGATGTAAGCTTTCATTTTTTGAAACAAAAGAACTACTAGGTAAAACTAAATGAAACAGATTATTCAATTTAACAGCATAAATTAATGATTTGAAAACAAAATCATCCTTTGAGAAAAAAGCAAAATTTGAAAAAAATTGGCCTATGTGAGAGAAATAGGGACAGAAAGAATGGGAAAAGAGAGAGAGAGAGAAAGAGGGGGTGGGTACTGAAGATAAAAGAGGAAGCATATGGATATTTATGAAGGTCTTTTGAAAGAAGAAAACATTTTTGAACTTGAGATGTCACTTGAATATGGCAGTGGCTTCAAGGGTATGCAATGAACGGGTCTAAGAATATTCTCAAGTGTAGTTTGTGTTGCTTCAAAAATCCAAAGTGGTCCATCTCTCTTAATGGTAAAACATGTAAGATGCAAGAAGTTGAGCTATATCTTAGCAGGGATTTATACACTAGTGTGGCACTCTGTGAACTATTAAGACCATGAAGGTTACTGTGAACTATTTGTAGTAGAGCACAGCAGCATTAGCATGGCAGTGTGGCAAAACCACAAATATTACTGTTTTTCTCTGTGTGTAAAGCAATCTGGCTTTATCCTCCCTACTTGTTGGTTTCAAGAAGAATGCACTCACAGATCAATAGTAGCGTACCAAGTAGCACATCTAGCACAGTAGCTGAGATTGGGACTACTGCCTGAAGATGATCACAGCGACATCTTCTATGACAATTCATATGGCTTTTGCAGAGATGGGACAGGTGAATTCAATGGGGCTACAATGGGGACAATTACTCCTACATTTTGTAAGATTCCCCATGTAAGTCTTTGACGGTGGGGTTAAAGGTGATTTTTCCTGATGAGAAATATTCTTTCTGATTATCTATGTGGCCTAGGTATGAGAGGGCTTTTTCAGAAGCTTCCACTTGGTCCTTCCTACCATAATGACTTTAATCTATAGAACAGAGAACTGAAGTGAGGTTATTCTGTTTCTTAACAACATCTATCCTAGGTATACACTTGATCAGGGAAATAACCACATGGTGATTCCATGGACCTATTAGAACAGTGTAAGACAGATTTGGACAAGACACTACTTATCACCTGGCCTCCATACATTTCCTTTTAATCAGTAAGCACATGCTGTTTTGGTTCCCCTGGCATTGTTGTCATCCCAGACACTACATCTAATAGTTACTGAAATGTTGAGTGCTGCCCTTCTCCAATATGTAGTGATCTTGGCAAATGGGCATAGATCACTTTGGGGAGAGGTTTAGGGGGATATTTACCATATGTTATTCAGTGGCATTTCAGGATCTTTTTGCCCTTCAATGATTGGATGTAGATGTGGATGAAGAATCATAATTTTTCATCATGACAAAGTCCTATGTTAAAGAATCTGAAAGAATTATAATTTTTTAAATTATGGATGCTGACATTGGGCCTTTATTCATCTGACCTTGTTATTACTATTTTTTTAACTGTAAAAGATTAGTAGCAAAGTATGCTTTTCTATCTTGCTGTTAGGGACCCCGTGAAACAGCCATTACCAGATTCCTTCAGGTTCCTGCAAACCAATCTGGCTTATTGTACATTATTTTTATTTTAAATACTTTATTTATTTATCTATTTATTTATTTGAGAGAGAGTAAGAAAGCATGCACACAATCAAGGGGAGCAGCAGAGGGGTAGGAAGAAAGAGAGGGAAAGAATCCCAAGCAGACTCATGCTGAGCACAGAGCCCAAAGAGGGGCTTGATCCCAGGACCCCGATATCATGTCCTGAGCTGAAAACCAAGAGTTGGATGCTTAAACTGAGCCACTCAGGTGCCCCTGGTTTACTGTACATTATTAAAACTATATCCAGTTAACAATAACTAAAGTTTAAGTGTGCCATCTGGCCTCTGCTCTTCTAGAATTCAGGTATGCCCATTGTCAAGATGTCGTACCATCTACCCTGCACAGGACAACCACAATCACACTTCCTATAAATGTTGAGAGGTACCCTCATGAGAGAATTTCTTATTGTTTTAGTGAAAGTAATGTCCTCTTATTCTTTCTGGTTTCACAAAATAGATTGTTTTTGATATTCCTACTTAGCTAACTTTCTCAAGACTGTCCCAGGGAAGCCTTGGCGTCTACTTGGCCATCACCATGTCAGATTTCAGGGAATGATCCTGGGAGAGTTTTAGGATAGATTTCATACATCTCTGCCAGAATAGTGACTCCAAGTCATGGACCAGTGCTCCAGTACCAATTTATCCCCCACACAGGCCTTATTTTCTGTTCTACCTTCCATTTTAATATCCTTAAGGCACATTCTTACATCCTGTTCCCCCAATTCCTGTTAATATATATGACATAGAATATTGGTTTTTTATTGGTCCATAACAAATAACCACAAATTTTGTGACTTAACACAACTTTATTCACAGTTTTGTGGGTCAGATGTCAGTATGGCTCTCACTGGACTAAAATCACATTGTCGGTAGGCTGATTTCCTTTCTGGAGGCTATAGGGAACAATATATTTCCTACTCACTTGGATTGTTAGTGGAATTTATACCTTACAGTTGTAGGACCAAGGTCCCCATTTTATTACTGGCTGTGAGATGAGGACTGTTCCCAGCTTCTGGAGGCTGCCATACTGCTTCCATGGTGTACTGTTTCTCCCTCTTCATAGTCTACAAAAGTGAGTCATGTCCTTCTCCAGCCACATCTCTCTGACCTTCTCTTCTGCCTTTTTTCTTTCTCCTGTGATTAAGTTGGGCCAATCCAGGGAAACCTTCCCATTTTAAGGTTTTAAATCTTAATAATATCTGCCAAGTATCTTTTGCTATGTAATATTCACAGGTCAAGGATTAGGGCATGAACATTCTGAAGGTGGGGCATTTTTCTGTCTAACATATCCAGATTCTAGTATTCCCTTTGCCGTGTATGCTATTTTCTCCTATAGCAGGGGCTGTATTTCCCTGTTTGGTTTTGTGTGGCCCCTTAATAGTAGAGCGTCTCCAGGTAAGGGGAAAGTATTCTCTGGCAGGAGGAAAGGAGGAAAGGGACTTCCCCTGCTGGTAAGGATGGCCAGTGAAATCTGGGAGTCCAAGATTCCCAGGCTCAGATGAATGCATAAACAAATGTGATACACACAATGGAATGCTATTAGCAATTAAAAGGAACAAACTATTAATATGTACAAAAAGGATGAATCTTGAAAGTATTATGTTAAGTGATATAATCCCGCTCATATGACATTCTAGAAAACGTGGAACTATAGAGATAGAAAACAATTCAGAGGTTGCTAGAAGCTGGGAATGGGAGGAGGGGATTAATTGCAAAGAAACATGAGGGAACTTTTTAGGATGATGAACATATTTTGTATCTTGTGTGGTAATGGTTGCATGAATTTGTCAAGATTCATTGAACTGTATACTAAAAAGGGCAAATTCATTGTATATAAATTATGCTTCAACAAGTCTGATTTTACACATACACACACAAGAGTCTCAGGCTTATCCATTAACTGTCCCCCTGCCAGGTCACACAGTTGCACTTTTTTCCTACCAAATCCCTGACTTTGACATAAGCGATCTGTTGAGGATTGCATTTAATCTCCCGTAAAACTCTGCCACTCTAACAATTAGATCAGGGGCCTGATTTTCAACACAATCTGCCCTACAGCTGTAGGAGATTAGGGTCTTTTTCAAGTTTCCATAGAGGACATAGAGGCATTTGCAGAATGCCCTGAGTTGAAATTAGCTATTATGATTTTATTTGCTTTTTCAAGACTTCCAACAGAAAAGAAAGCAGTCTGTTCTGTAATTATTATAAATATCATTGGCTCCATACACCATTAATGTGCTATGGTCACCATGTAGCCTAATGCTTTACCTTCTACCTGCACCTTATCCAAAACCACGGCAGTAAAAGTCTTAGTAATTCTAATCATACTGAATTTCAAAGGTAATCCTTGCCCCAATTACCACTAGCAATAGGGATCTTACTGCTGTCAGACTGGTGAATAAGTAGTCTTCAAAATTTCATCTTGAGAATTTATTATCTAGGTCTACTCTTGGTGCTAACTGGAATATTACCAAGTTCCCCATAAAATCGACCCTGAGACAAAGTCTTATGAGTGAGATGTATGAATGTATTTTTCGGGAGTATGATCACAAAGGAAGAGTAAAGGCCAAAGCAGTGACGCAGAGAAGGGAGAGCCAATTCAAAGATATATTATTAAGTTGGCCATTGCTATATGTTACTGGTTACTTAACTCTGTAGTACTTTCTAAGAATCCATATGAAAAACATTTGAGGACTGTCCATCTTGGGGGGAAAATTAATCTGTCAGCTTCCTATTACCATTGAATAAAGGGTTGCCTGGAGGTTAACACCTTTTTATTCCCATGTTGCAGATGCAGGCACTGATCTAGTTACCTTGGTGTCCCACTCTGGGACATCGAAAGAGGAGTCTTGGGGGCTGGAGATAAAACAAATGGAATAGGTGGGGCAATGGACTGAATTGTTTATGTCCCTCAAATTCATAGGTTGAAATACTAACCCCCCAGTAGAATAGTATTAGGAGGTAGGGCTTTTGGGAGATGAATGAGATGAGTTTCCTTATAAAAAAAAAAGACCCTAGAGAGCTCCATAGCTCCTCTCATGTGAGGACACAGCAAGAAGATGGCTGTCTATGAACCAGAAAGCCCTCCCTTGAAGGCCTTGATGGGGCCTCCCAGCCTTTAGAATTGTGAGAAATAAATTTTGTGTTGTTGATAAGCCCACCAGTCTGTGGCACTTTGTTACAGCAGCCTGAAGTGAGGCAGGTGGCCTGAAGCTAGATCAGTTGCACGACATGAAGCTTGTAGGAATCCAGGCAGAACTGGTTGCTATGGCTGTGTAGAACATTGGAAAGGAGAGACAAAGAGAATGTGAAAATGATAATTGAAAGGTGTCCAAGATATTATCTGATAGCTTTGTTGTGAAGATTATATAAGTTAATGTGTGTAAAGCAATTAAACTATTACATAGCATGTTGCATACATTGTCAAGAAGTAATCATTTCTGTTACATATCTTGGTGGAACTCATCAAGAGGTAAAACTCTGATGATCTTGTTTGATCTCTTTCCTAATCACTGATGTTAAAAGATGTTCAGGGGCACATGGGTGGCTCAGTGGGTTAGGCCTCTGCCTTCGGTTCAGGTCATGATCTCGGGGTCCTGGGATCGAGTCCCACATCGGACTCTTTGCTAGGTAGGGAGCCTGCTTCCTCCTCCTCTCTCTCTCTCTCTCTCTGCCTGCCTCTCTGCCTACTTGTGATCTCTCTCTGTCAAATAAATTAAAAAAGAAAAAAGATGTTCAATGTCTTGATTTCAGCCAAGAGATGGTTTTCATTCATGCCAACATTAAGCATTACCAATTTCCAGATATTTATTTTAAAGAGAGCCCATTTCTTCATTGTGTGAAATTCTCCCTCACCCCCCAAAAAGAAGACCCCACGCTATGAATACATCTCTATCTTGGAAATACAGTGCATTTTAGTAAATAAGGTAGGAAATAATTTAGTAGTAAATAAGGTAGGAAATTTAAGGAAGAAAAGAAATTATATCATCATAATGATAGCAAAAACTATGGATAACTTACTGTCTTTTAGACTCTGTGCTAAGCACATGACACACAATTTGTCATTTAGTCCCCACACAATACGTAAGTCTGGCTTCTGTGGCCTATTTGCTCTTCATGGCCAACATTCTTTCTGATGGGTCAATGCCTGTGCAATATATTGGCCATTAAATGTTTGAGTATCAGCTTTGGAAATTTGCATTTCATAGAGGGGAAAATGGTGGATTTGATAGAGTAAATCACTTAATAGATTAGGTAAAGTGGAAGGATAGATCCTTCATTTTCCATTTCTTGCAAAGTTTCTACCATGTCCTGTTTCCTCTGACAAAATACAACGTGCTACTGTGCAGGTGGCTGGAGCATAAAAAAACACCCCATGGTGGGTTAGCCATGCCAATGGGTGAGAATTAGGCTAATAAAAATTCACTGAAAGTGTTTTGCCCTGAAGACAGCAAGGTGCCTGCCATTTTTTGGAGTTTATGTGTTGACAGTGTAAAGGACTGGTACAAAGAAGGTTGCCTTGCTTCCAGCTTTATAGTCTCCATCTGGTCAGGAAAGGAGTAAATTGACACATCTGCTGCAAGTCTGTGCCTGTACTGTGGGGCCTTCCAGCTCCGTCACTGGCTCTCACAGTCTTTCTTCCAGACCCACGACACTATATCCTGTGCAGAAGGGTGCCAATTTTCCCACCTTTCGTACCCTTCTCTAGCAGTCTTCAAACTCAGATTCTCATGGGCATCCATTAGGGTAGCATTTGGAAAAGTTTTTCTTTACAGAGACAGTAAATATGTTCGGTATTGTGGGGCAAAAGGACAATTCGAGGATACTATTTAGGATATTATATGAAAAGAATGCACATCTCTACACTATCTTCATGGTAAAATTCAAAAATCTAATATTGAAGTACAAACATTTTTGTAGTATGTCTATTAGAGTGAAGAATAGAATTACTTTTGTGAGGGGGATAACATTGCACGTAATGAGGGTTCAAAGTTAGCATTTCCTATTGTGAAATTGATTACAAATATTCATCTCTAAGAACCATTCTTGATTCACGGGTTGTACCAAAACTGGTGGTAGGCCAGATTTGCCTCACAGTCCAAAATTTCCCAACTGTTGCTTTAGGAAAGCTTGAGTGTCTACTGGGAGATAGGCAAAAGTATACATTTTTAACAAACTAATGGGAGAAGCCATCATGACCAGATTTCTGTAAAGATTTTTACTAGGGTTTTGTGTGTGCAAAGGCAAAGAGGGAGGAACTAATATTTTGAGGATCCAAAGATACCTGTCTCAGAGATTGGTTTCCAGGTCCAGCTCTGTGGAGTCAAGTCTATGTATGTGGAAAGGGAGGCACCAGGCATCGGATTACAGAGGCATACTGTTGAGGGGTGTTGTATCACACAGGGAGTGTAACGATGTTTCCTTCAGTGCCCACTTCAGTGACAAAGTGTGGCCTAGTGTGAGAAAGCAAGGATAGTTTCCCTACTTCCTCATGAACACTAGGTGGCCAGGAAGAGTGAGGATGCCCAAAACACAAGTTTGGTGGCATCTCAGTGACAGTGGCCATGGTACTAGTAATATCTGTGTTTTATGGAGGACAGCTGCAGTGGTGGCAAAATGTAGCCTCGACATCAACTAGCCCTAGGATAATTAACATTTAAAAAGCCATGAAAGTACTGTTGCAGTCTACAAAGTTCAAAAATGTTTTTTTTTTGGTGCAAGTCAACTACTACATGAGCATTCCAGACTGGTCACTGAGGTTTCCTTAAGAGATCTTAGCATGGATAAAAAGTATCACATTGGTGAGTTCCACCTCTGTATGACAGCATGAGTTGCTCCATGGACCTCTCCCCTGAGAAACAAACCAAACTGGCAAAAACTACAAAACAAACAAACAAACAAAAAACCACAACCATTGAAACCTTCTATAGAAATAGTTAAGAAAATCTAACTAATTCTCTGTAAGAACTGTGAGAATCTGTGACATTCAAGCCAGAATCTTCTTCCTTCCTCCCACCCTTCTCTAGGGTTCAAGGTGAGGGAAGCTCCACTCTGGGTGGATGAAGCCAAGAATGGGAAATTTCCACTCCCATCAGCTTCTGCTCAAGGCTTGCAGGCCTTGAGGGACAAGGTGGGACAGGAGGGACAAGCTGCCAGCATTTATCCCCTCTACCTCCAAGCTGGAGAGATTAACTCCTGGTTATTGCAGCCAAGAGGCTGAGCATCCCTTTCCCAGAACCAGATCCTAGCCACAGAACAGAGGTTCTATTCTAGACTGTTTTCAGGATTCTCTCTTTATTTTTGTTTTTGATAATTTGATTATATCGTGTCTTAGTGTGAATCTCTTTGACTTTTTTTTGAGATTTTATTTATTTATTTGACAGAGAGAGAGAGAGAGATATCACAAGTAAGCAGAGCAGCAGGCGGTGGGGGGAAGCAGGCTCCCCGCTGAGCAGAGAGCCTGATGCGGGGCTCTATCCCAGGACCCCGAGATCATGACCCGAGCCGAAGGCAGAGACTTAACCCACTGAACCACCCAGGCTCCCCTCTTTGACTTTTTCCTTCTTGGAGTTCATTTGTCTTCTTAATTATGTAGAATAGTGTTTTTAAATCAAATTTGGAGGTTTTTAGGCATTATATCTTCAAATACTCTTTTTGCCTATTTCTCTTTCTCCTTTATTTCTAGAATTCCCATTATGCTTATGTTGGTATTCTTGATGGCTTCCCAATGTCTCTTATACTGTTTTCTTTGTTATTTTTTCTTTCTTTTCCTTAAACTTGATCATATCTTCCTTTAAGTTTGTGATTCTTTTTCTGTGTCCTCAAATCTGGTGTTAAGTCCTTCCAGTGATTTTTTTTTTTACTTCTGTTATTTTACTTCTCAGAATTTCTATTTGATTCTTTTTTATAATTTATATTAATTTGTACTCTCTTTTTTTCATACATCATTCTCCTGGTTTGCATTAGCTCTTTGTTCACGTTTTTCTTTAGCTATTTGAACATATTTGAACTCCCAAATTCTTCTAAATCTTTTGGGGGTGGCAGAAGTGACCCTTCTCCTTATTATGATTGCCTTTCATTTATTTCATTGGATAAATGCCCTGCAAGATGATGCTTGTTCTCGGCATCTGCACTTGCCTCCCCTCTTTGCCTGCAGACTGATAACTAGAAATGGTCTTAATCTAGTATGAGCCAGAAAGTACAAATCCTTTACTGGAAGGAAATAGCTTTGTTACTAAAAAAGTTGTAGAACCTGGCAATTATGTATCAATAGCAAACAGAGGAACACATACGTGAGCAGATATTAAAGGGGTTGGACTAGAGTTGAGATAGAGTATGTTGTGGGTTGAATTGTGTCCCCCATACAGTTAGGCTCAAGTTCTATTCCCTGGTACCTATGAATGTGACCTGATTCATAAATAGGGACTTTATGGATGTAATCAAGTTATGAAGAGATTGTATTAGTTACTTTAGACACAATGACACATGTTCTTATAAGATGCTGATGTGAAGACACAGGGTCACGGAGACACACAGGGAGGCTGTCCTGTGACAAACGGAGACGGAGATTGGAATATGTCTACACTCACTGGCTACTGCTAGAAACTAGGAAGAGGCAAGAAGGACCCTCTCCTAGAGCTTTCAGAGGTAACATGCCATGCCATTGTCTTGATTTCAGACTTCTAGCCTCCAGAACTGTGAGGGAATACATTTCTATTATCTTAAGTCATCCAGTTTACGGTACTTTGTTATAGAAGCCCTAGGAAACTAATACAGAATTGGTGGAATAGAAGGCCAAGTAGGCAAATTTTTTTGGCTCAGAGACATTTTCCCATGACTATGGCTTTAATATCTTTTTTTTTGGCTTTAATATCTTTAATACACTTTGCTAGATTGTCTTCTTAAAACTTTTTCATGGCAGTAAGTTAGACCTACAGGAAATTAGTTGGAGATGTTGAAACTGCTTTGTCAGTGGAATCAAAGAACTCAGAGAGTTGAGAATGTTTGAGTGTGTTTATGTGAGATGAGGCAACCTGCAACCTGACTCCAATCCCCTATGAATCCAGAATTCTCTCTCTCTCTCTTTCCCAGTCAGAATTCGTCATGTAGATGCTGCCTCAGAACATGGTGCCCTGAAGTAAATGGAGAGATAGGATTCTGGAAATGAAGAGGCTACATGATAGTACTTAATATCGGGGGAAAGGTGGTGACACTTAAGAGTAAATAATTTGCATTGTTCCTAGTGACAAATAATGGGTAGGGTGAATGACTGACTTATGTAACTGGAAAAATAAAAAGTAAGCAGAGACAGAGTTAGCTACTAAAATGGAAAATTATGATTCCTCACCTAGTATCTAAATTTGAGATAATTCTCAAACTTAGAGCCTATTAGTCCCAGAAAGCACTTTTACAAGTGTGTAAAATAAATATTCCACCAATTCTTCTCCAGAAGTACCTGAACCATTTATCAGCGTAACTCTACCCTGGGGGGAGGGCAATGCCCAGACCACTTGAAGGATGTTGAATATAGCTGACACCTGGGAACCCAGAATGTCATCATGGCCTTCCTATTTGAATGGGGATCTAGAGAGGCCAAATGATAAATGGAATTTGGGACTGAATGCATCTCATAGTAGATCCAGTTCGTCCATAGGCTCAGCTTATGATTATTTCTTTAGTGACTGAGTACAAAATTGGAATACATACACCTAGCAGTTTGCAGAACCATATTGGTTCTCTGGCCTCAGGAGTGAGAGATGTCACAGTAAAAATGCCATGCCAAATGTGCCAGACTGCTCTCTCCCCCTTGTCAATATTGCAAAGAAATTATCAGGTAGTTAAATAAAGGAACATGGGGTGGGGAAGGCCATTGCAGAATTATATGTGGAGATGAGGATTAGAGACAACTTGAGTTCCCTTCACTTGGACGGATGATTGATACATTATAGTGGGTGCACACCATGGGTATTATGCAACAGTTAGAAGCAACAGGTATGTTGTACATATAGCAACATGGAGGGATCTTCAATATACAGACACTAGTGAAAAGCTAAGAGGGGCTCCTGGGTGGCTCAGATGGTTAAGCATCTGCCTTCAGCTCAGGTCATGATCTCCAGGTCCTGCGATCAAGTCCCATGTTGGGATCCCAGCTCAGTGGGGAGTCTGCTTCTTCCTCTCCCTCTCCCTCTGCCTACCCCCTGCTTGTGCTTTCTTCTGTCTCTCTCTCTCTCTCTCAAATGAATAAATGGAATATAAAAAAAGAAAAGCTAAGAAATAAAGTAAATAATATAAATTGAGCAACATAGATAATTTTAAAATACATGTACACAGAAAGTACACATCTTGTATAATATACTAAAATAGAGAAGATATTAAATAATATGTAATGTTTGCCTCTTGGGGGGAGATTTAGGAGTGAGAAGGGGGATTAAAAGATGTTTATAGCAAAATGAATGAGTGAATGAACAAATACAAAAATAAGTGGGACTTGTCTGAAGCAAAGATAATAAAATATTGTGAACTGAGGAAAATGATGAACTTAACCTTCTTCACCTGAAATCTATTAAGAAAAAGAATGCCAAAAAAAGAAAGAAAGAAAGAAAAAGAATGCCCTACAGAAAGCCCTTGCAACATCTGACAAGATTAGACTATCCATAAACGGAATAGGAAATTTGAAATGTGCCAGTTGGCTGATTAATAGTGAGTGTCCTGGGGCTAGTCTATCATTTCCAAGGAAA
Organism: Mellivora capensis; assembly: GCA_004024625.1. NCBI lineage: Eukaryota > Metazoa > Chordata > Mammalia > Carnivora > Mustelidae > Mellivora > Mellivora capensis. The sequence goes on from PISX010020015.1 coordinate 11,771, forward strand.
GATATTCCAAGGAACAGTTGGCAATGGTTCTCTAATAGAAGTTCTCACATCCTTCTGGGGCCTTCTTTGCATCTGGATATGGATAACCTTCACAAGATGTGGACAGCATGTATTAGACTCTCTGATTTCTTCACACTCTGAGGGATAGCATGCCCTTTTAGAAGTAACATCCTGTCTTCCCCTTTGACATTTCAAGCAGTTTCCATTAATACTTGGGAGAGTCAGGTGGGGAAAAAATTGGATATAGGAATGTGGAGATCAGTTTCAGCTCTATTTCTCTTTGAACAAGCTGTTTCTCACATCTGATCTTTCTGGACCAGGAATGGAGAGAGGAAGGTGAATCCAAAGTGTAGAGTACTCTTCTGTACTTCGTAATAGCTGCTTAACCCAGAGGGAAGGAGATACCTGTAATATGAGCCAGAATAGTGATTGCTCCCTGGAGCCAGGGGATGCTATGCTGAGGATACTGTGGTGACGCAGAATGAAGTGTGAAGACCTTACACGAGCTGGGCTGAATCCCTGGAGCTCTTCATTTATAGAGAGGTTTTCCTCCGTGAGGGCAGAGGGAACATGTGGGAGCAGGACACGCCAAATTTACACGCTGGAAATAGCACAACCTCGGAAAGAACAAACTAGAAGATGAGAACATGAACAGGAAATGGGGACGTTCCATTTATACAAGTTATTTTATTTATTTATACATTATTTTATACATTTATTTATTTATTTATACAAGTTGTTTTATTTTCCACTTTTGTTCTGGTAGGAAATCCCAGCATCTAAATCTGAATAGTAGTAACTTTTCTTCACACTTATTATCTTGGTCTCACTACAAAATCAACTCATTTCTATTTCCTCTAAATTTTGTGAGGTTTTTTGTTTGTCTGGAGCTCCATTATCTACTATGGCCACAAGCCACATGGAGCTAATGAGTGTTTGAAATGGGGTTAGTGTGACCTGGGAAGGACATTTTTAATGTTATTTCATTTTTATTAATATATTTTTAAATTTAAAAATGGAAGCATACTACAGATAATTCCGTATTGGGTTTTTTCAGACTATATTCCATGTTAACCAATGGAAATTTGGCATCCAAATTGAGATGTGTTCTTAAGTGTAAAATATGTACTAGATTTTGAAGACTTAGTTCAATAAAATAATGTAAATGATATTTTGTGGATTAAATACTAAAATACTATCTTGCATAAATTGGTTAAATAAAATATATTCTTGAAAATAATGTTACTTTTCTTTTTAATATGGTTACTAGTAAACCTAAAATTATGTATATCTCAGTCATTATATTCCTGTTAGACAATACTAATTTAGAACATAGATTTTTCTAGATTTGCATTATCTAGCACCATAACCACTAACCATAAAGTATGTTTAAATTTAAATTAATTAAGATTAAATTAAATTAAAAATTCAGTTCCTCACCACTAACCATTTCAAGTGCTCAGTAGCCATATGTGGCTAGTGGCTACCCTATTGGATACCACAATATAGAACCTTAAGGTACATTGAATTGTTGGGCCTTATCCTTCAACTTTTCCTGATGCATAGCCTTTGCCAGGTAACTTTTCAATTCCTCCACAAAAGGTATATTATAGAGCTATATTATAGAGCATTTCCATCATTGTGAAAAGTTCTACTGGAGAGTGATCTTCGTCAATGAACTACCTCTCATTGGGAAATTAATTTCAGAATTACACCAACATATGTACAAAGACCAGTCTGACAGCTCCAGAGTGAACTATAACTCTTAAACAATTCTTCACTGACCAGTGATATCAAGATCTCTTGATATGTTTTTTACAGGATGGCCTGGTTATGTTTTTATCCTCAAGGTCTCCTTTTACCCCATCATGGTCACTCTAGAATATTCTCTTGTGCAAGGCTTCTCACCTGCATGGAAATGATAACCTTCCCACCCACATACAAAAATAGATAACATGAGAAGTTAACAGTGAACTCCAGCGAGTTGGGGAAGTGATCTATGTGAAGTCTGGTCTCACTGACATGTGGGTTCTTTCATCTCACATTTTCCTAAAACAGTTTTTATGATTTATGTTCTTCTCTGTAATAATTTTAAAAAGATTCCTTAAATTAATAATTAAAAAAAAGATTTTAAGTATCATTAAGAGTGTGTTGGCCTTATTTGGAGATAAAAGGGCAGAAGTGTTGGGCAGGGATTTTTTCTCCAGTCCAAGTCTAACCAGGGTCTACTCTGCTTAGCTTCTGAGATCAGTTGAGATTGGGTGTGTTCAGGGTGTGTTCAGGTTCACTGTAGGCTGCAGGAATTTTTTTCTATTCATGCTTTATCCCTAGCCTGAGACAGTGCCTGCATATAAGTAAGCACTGAATACATATTTATTACTGTTTTTCCTTGGTAAACAGATAGAACTCTGGGTTCTGCAAAGAGAAACAAAAGTAACAGTTACCTGGCTCAAGAAGAAGGGCTCAAGAAGAAGAGACATCCCTGAGACAACCTGAAAGGGAGGCCCTTTTTACAACAATATCTAATGTATTACTACAATATTGATAAGTTACTATATTCTGGACATTTAAGATGATATCAATTAATTGATATTTTATATGCATCTAGTTTCTGTAAGTGCTGTTAAAGATACACAAAGGTATAAGACTAGTCTTAACCAAAAAGTATTTCATAATCTAGTTGTGAAGACATAAATATAGGAGAAATTTAATAACCATATAGAATTTAAAACTGTAATGGGATTGGGTTTCACATTCTCTAGTCCCACCCAATCCAGAACTGAACTTTACATTGTACATCCCACCACATCATCTCTTTGGAGTTAGAGTTATTCAGCTGGATGAAGGTAAGGAATCCTTCCTTCTAGGCCATTTCCACAGCATCATGAGACTCTAGGGGTCCACCTTTCATATTGTCCTGGACCACTGACAGAGGCCCATGGTCAATTCTAGTGCAGATTGTGAAAATCCCAGGGCCTTGTTGATTTTCTTCTTCTGGATGCTTCATTGGCAACTAAAGCGGGCAGTTGACAGATGATCCATGCTGTATGACAGTGAAGTCACTCTAATTTGACTTTTCTTTTGGGGTGACATAGGGTAATTCCTTGACTGATCAAAAATATCCATGTATCAACTTTGTACTGATTTCTCATGCTTGTTGGCAATCCCAGGATGCCGGTCCTGCTGACATTTCCACATCATCCACTGATAGATTTCCTTGAGTACAGATGTGGAATTGTGGATTAGATATCTGGTTCTTTATTATTCCATTTCCAATTTATTTTTATAGCTTATATTTTATTTGGTACTTTCTTTAAACTAAAAAGCCTATTTTGAAGCATCAAATTGTGAACAGACATTAAGCCCTTTTTGCATTTCTTAAAATTCTTGCTCTAAAATTCTAGTTTCACTCAAGGTAAGGTTGATGTCTGTGAATCTCCAAGGGAAGAGGATTAGGAAGAAAATGAAGGAAAAGGTGGCTCAAAGATGATTAGTATAAGAATTTGGTCCTGTTACATAAGAGGATAGGGAAGTGCCATGGAGTAAGGGTCCTCTATGGCTAGAAGGAATAGAGAAGTCTTCTCGTATGGGGAAGAATCTGAGTTTGCAAATTTATGGTAGTCAGATTTTGGATAAATAGAAAGTCACGAGGAGGGGAGTAAGGGACATTGTGGGTAGGAAGATCTATGTGAGGAAAGTGTGAGCGAACTGTGTTTGGGAAAAGATGGAATAGACCAGCCCAATTCTGACAGGATGAAACACCCAGAAGTTCTTTCCAGAAAGGCCTGAGAGGCTTTTGATCTGAAGTCCAAAGCCATGAGTGTGAATCTCTGTCACTGGTTGTCAGATCTTGGATGAGTCATTAGTCGTCTACCCACCATCAGGGTCTTCAGAAACAGGTTGTGATCTGGTCTGTTCTACCCATCCCACAGTACAGAGTAATCTGACGAGAAAGGGCTCTGTGACTTCTTAATCCCACTACATGTGGAGACATCCCTTTGCTGTGGAATTATCATAGTGTTAAAGGTGTTAAAACTATAGAACTCTTAAGATCTCTCCATCTGGGAAATGGAATGAAGGAGTGAATTATCTTCTTCGACAGCAACACATGAAATTGTAGAGAAGTTTAATTTCAAGTGTCCTTTGCCTTCTGTTTATTTTTCATTTGGGAGCCCAAATACTATGTCATGTCACCCAGAGCTTATTCAAGGCCCTTCCTGACTTGGCCCTGCTTCCAGCTCCAGCTGTATCTGTGATAGGTTTTCTATGTAGATCTTGCAGTCTAGCTGTGACAACCTATTTTAGATTCATAAAAAATAACATACCAGCATGTCTTTGTGTCTGTTTTCCTCTTTCCTTCAAATGAAGTTCCATGCCTTATCAAGTTGGAGAGTAAGTCTTAAGAGTCTGCTTACTTATGAATCTATTGTAAAACTTTATCTTATGAGCCAGATAATTAAGCCCCTTCACATCTAAGTGCTATCTGAATTTAGTTCAGTAATAGTGGCAGTAAGATCTGCCATTTATAAGATGCCTATTATGTATTAGATAATGAGTAAGGGTCTTCATAAATGCTCTGACTTATCTTCACAAGAATCTCCCGAGGCATTGCTCATATATCTCTTATACTTGTATTCATAGTTTTTTCATTTTAATTTCTGCAGTTACAGTGTTTATAGATGTGTACATTTAATATCGTGTTTTCTCCTGTTACAATCTATTATTAAACAAGGTATTTAAAAATCAATGATACTTTGGGGCGCCTGGGTGGCTCAGTGGGTTAAAGCCTCTGCCTTCGGCTCAGGTCATGATCCCGGGGTCCTGGGATCGAGCCCCGCATCGGGCTCTCTGCTCAGCATGGAGCCTGCTTCCTCCTCTCTCTCTCTGCCTGCCTCTCTGCCTGCTTGTGATCTCTGTCTGTCAAATAAATAAATAAAATATTTTTAAAAAATCAATGATACTTTCTTTTTTTTAAGATTTATTTATTTGTTGGAAAGAGAGAGGTAGGGGGAGGGGAGAGAGTGTGAGGAAGAGAGAAACTACTTCACACTCACCTCAAGCCCAACACAGGGCTCAGCCTCATGACTCAGAGATCACAACCCAAGCCAAAACCAAGAGTTAGACGTTCAACCGACTATACCACCCAGGTGCCCCGATATCAGTGATACTTTAAAATCAGGGTACCATAGCCTTATCCTTATTTCCCAGGTTTGGAAACTAAGACACATAGAGGACACAGAGATGAACAAGGCCAAAATTCTTTCACTTCAAAAATAAGCCGATATTTTCAAAACAATGCGTAATTACTTGATAGAAATGCACTGTGAAGTAGTGCTGGGAAAAGCTTCAGCTTGGGTGTGTGATGTTCCTAGGTTCAAGTTCTTGGTTTGTCGCTTTTCAAAATACGTGACTTGGGCAATTTACTTAACCTCTGCGCTTAAGTCACAAATATTTCTTTTAAGTAATTAATCTCACAGTTTTGCAAATCCTGACTTATTTGTCTGTGACCCCAAATAAAAGCATGAACTTGTCAAGTGGAGAAATTAGCCTTGATCATCCCTGTTGCCCACAGACCCATGATAGACACTGAACAAATATCCATAGTGAAAGAAGTGAGTGCTTTCTGTCCCTGCCTCCATCACCTTGTTTCTGTAAAAGACTGACTGTAGCAGAAAATATTTCTTAGCTCTCATTCCCTTCCAGAGAGGTGAGTAGCTCAAAACTTGGTTGCTGAATGCTTGAGCTGCTTAGACAGAGAAAAAAGATGGAGGAAAGAATTTTCTTAAGGATGAGACTACTTATCATTTTGTTTTGAGGGTTCCAGGAACAGAAAAGGCAGGAAATGGTGGAAGACAGAACTTTCTCATACTCTGCCCACCTTCTCCTGGGGCTAGGAGCCTGCAGATACTTCCTGGAAAGCCACCGTATGAAAAACAGCTGCAGTTCAAATGTGGAAAAGCTATGTTCAGTCTTGTTGGGAGGAGTTTTGATTAACTTCAGAAAGAAACATCCAACTTAACTACTATTATTAAAGCCTGCAGTAGGGAACAGAGTGGGCCCAAAGCTGCTTCCTCAAAGAGGGGGAAAATATAGATACATTTAAGCTATAGTTCTCAGTCTATTACTGATTTTTAGTTATTCTTAGCTCTGTTTGAACTTAATGGTGAAACCAAATGAATCAGAGAAGTAGGAAGGAAAAAATAAAAATCAGTGAGTCTCAATGAACTAAGGTCCAGCTATTTTTATTAAAGAATAACAAGGCATTTAAAGGAAGTAGCAGTTGCTTTGAATTATCCACGGGTCGGAACAAACTCATATCAGGATAATGAAATGTTAGTCCATTACATAAGGCTCATGAAGCTATTTGGAGCTTCTTTCCCAACATAGACTTTTTTCATAATTCACTTTAAATAGAATTCAAACACCCAAAGTCTGTCAGCAAAATGAAGGGCTTCCTGTTTTGTCTTTAAAATAAAATGCAACTACTTTAAATAAAGTTGTTAATGTCTTCACCATCCTTGTTCACACACTGTAGCCCAAACTGCAAAGCCTGGAGGACACATGCCAACTAAAATTGCTTCCTGAAAAAATTAGGAATCACTGGCAAAAAATGATTTGGGGGAGCCTACAAATAATTTTACATCTGTCATACATTTTTTTTCTTTTCTAAAATCACAAATGTGGATGTGATGGCTTTTTGATATCCATGTTAATAGCATGAGGCCTGCAAATGCAGAAACAGGTGGATGTCTTGCCTTGTTGATCAGCAAATAGAAGAGAGACTGTAAACCATTATAGGTCCCATGATTCTTGCGACACAGCGTATTCATGCACAAAATTGGGTCTCTAGCTCAGAGCTTCCCAAACAGTGTGCCAGTCAAATATGTGCCATAGATATTGCTGTCCTATGCCCTTAGGAGGGAAGGCAGGGTCTAAGGTGACCTAGTCAGTTGCCTTAAGCAGCAAGCATCCTCCTCCAGTGTATACCTGAGTAAATAATTTAATAAGGAAGTATGCCCAGGAGAAATCTGTAAGGGAGTGGGGGAATCATGACAGGGAAGGGGAAGAAGCTAAGCAGATGGAAATTTCTAGTGAAGTCTCAGACTCAGCCTGACCCTGCAGGGAGTTCTGGAGCATACAGTACACCTCGACCTTGGGTTTTGCTTCACCATGAAGGAAGCTCAGCTTTCATACTCCTGCAATAGTCAGTCATTAGCTACAGGCTGCCCCAGGGCTGGGGGTGGCAGGCATGAACTACCAAGCACTACTGGCTCTCTTGGTAAGTGGGGGCAGTGTAAGTGAGTAATCCTCTGAATAATGTTTTAGGGTATGAGCCCTAAGTAGCAAAGCCCATAGAAGTAGGAAGATCAGAACAGAATGCTAAAGAGATCTAAGGGTTTCAAGGTAGAACAACTATATTCTCTACTATATCCTCAGATTGTAATCTTGAGGAGTAGGGTCTGGTAGTACTCCCTCACCATTCTCAGCTTAAAAAAAAAGAAAAAAGATGAGCAATAGTGGTCTTCAATATTCAGTTTTGTTGTATAGAGACTTGCTAATCACTAGCATCAGCATTACCTAGGAACTTGCACTGAAATGGAGAATTTCCAGTCCCATTCTGGATTTGCTTCAGTAGAATCTGAATTTCAACAAGATGGCTGGGTGATTTGTATGCACAATAGAGTTAGAGAAACACCAGTGTAGACATGCTCCAATAAATGCTTTGCCTCCTGGACATATTCCAGCAGCAAGCTGAGAAATGGCTGTTGACCACCATGAATGAGAGATCCTTGAGCTGCCAGAAAATTTGATGTCCTAGTTTCTAAGGAATCTGGTGCACAGACCACAGTGTGACTGGCTGAAGTGGATTATAAATTTAGGCAGGAGCTCCTGATGGACAAGGCTCCTTGAGGCAACCAGAAGTATACCTGTTCATACCTGGCTCCTACTGGGTATTTGAAGCCATATACCCATATCCTTATCTGTAAAATGGTACTAACTGTAGCACATATTTCATAGTATTGTTGTGAGGCTTATATGAAGTATAGTAAGTAGTAAGTAGAGTGCTTAGTGTATATTAGCTGGCATGCAGAAAGTGTTTAATAAATATTAGTGGTTCTTGTTACTGATGTTTAAAAGAATCTACTTCCCAAACACCTTAGCCTATTCACTTACAAATTAATTTCATATCTTTAACAAGTATTACTATGTATTCATTAAACATGTCTTCAAGCAATCTTGATTTGCTAAAACCTTGCTGTTCTGTTTCAAGATAGTATAGGGACTTGAAAGGAAAAAAGCTATCTTCTTTTGTGAATACACCGTAGATCGAATGTCACTTTTTCATTTCACTTTTATCCATTATTCTGAATTGATAGTTTATTGTACTTTTACTTTTTCTTACATTTTGTATCGTAACCTAATCTGTGTATTGCAGATAAATAGAAAAACTATAGACTTATTTAGAATATTGCTAAATCTGAAAAAATGCTGATGTTTTCTAAAATGCTATTATATTTTTGGAAGTTCTTAAAGCTGATCATTAGTGTTTCTTCCTTTGTCCTTCCTTCTCTGTTTTTCTCCCCTCCCTCCTTCCCTTCTTCCTTTTATCCTTTCTTCCCTTCTTCCCTACTCACACTGAAATGGTGCAAGTTATTTAAAGCAGGATTAGGGTAAAAACAGATAAAGACATCAAGATAAAGAAAAAAAGTTGAAGCAAAATGAAGTATAGTGTTGTATACAGGAATATAGAAGAAAAGATTTTGGGGCGCCTGGGTGGCTCAGTGGGTTAAGCTGCTGCCTTCGGCTCAGGTCATGATCTCAGGGTCCTGGGATCGAGTCCCGCATTGGGCTCTCTGCTCAGCAGGGAGTCTGCTTCCCTCTCTCTCTCTGCCTGCCTCTCTGTCTACTGTGATCTCTCTCTGTCAAGTAAATAAATAAAATCTTAAAAAAAAAAGAAAAGATTTTGCAGCAAAAGAGACATTGGATCAGTAATAAGTTTCAAAATTGCCAATAATATAAAAATATAGATATAAGTTTCTGACTTTACAATGGCACTAAGCAGTTAAAAGAAATTATTCTTGAGACATAAGGGAAAATATTAAAAATATACACCCAGGGAAAAGTGCCAATTTCGTATGGCTGCTTGTTATAGGATCTGTTATGGGTTAAATTATGTCCCCTCCAAAATTGGTATGTTAAAATCCTAACCCCCAGCACCCACCTCAGAATGTGACCTTGTATGGAAACAGGGTTGTTACAGAGGTAATTAGTTAAGAAGAGGTCATAGGGATGAACCTTTAGTCCAGTATGATGGGTGTCCTTATAAAAGGGGAAATTTTGGACAGAGGCATGCATACAGGGAGAATGCCATTTGAACAAGAAACATCTATAAGCCAAGAAAAGAGGCCCGGGACAGATTGTTCACTCACAGAAGGAACCAAGGCTGCTGACACTTTGATTTTAGAAAATTTTTGTTGTTTACATGGATTAGTGTGTAGTAGTTTGTTATGACAGTGCTAGTAAACTAATATAACACCCCTTAGTTATATGTTAAGAACATAACATCAAAACCAAAAGTTATAGAGGGAATCATAGAAAGCAGTTTAAAATGAAATGTCTTGCATAAGTGATTGTCACGTACATATTTAGGCATGACCTTAGCAAGCATATATGAAGGTCTTATATGTGTCAAAGGGTATGGCAGGCAAAGAGAATTCACAGGGTGATATATTCCCCAACATCAATTCATCTCCAAGTGTTTGGTCTAAGCCAATTGGAGCAATCTTGTTCTCCTTGACGAGGATTGGATTGGGAACTAGCGTAAGACTCAATGGGACTTGATGGAAGAACCTAGGGTTTCCCATATTTCCTCTCTCAAGGAGACATAGGAAGGAGTTATCATCTTACTTTCTTCATTTACACAGTTTCTTGTCTCAGCGTGTTGTTACCTGGGAAGAGCTGAATCTGTTTTGAAACTAAGAGAGGAGCCAATATGAAGGCAAAGCTGATTTACTGAAGATGGTAGGTTAGAGAGATGAAAATCACCTGGATCCTGAATGATTTGAGCCATTAGATCAATCCATGTTGGAGTCTGTACCATTACTAGTTTTCTTCTTTGTGGGAAAGTGGATTTCCTTCTTATTTCAGACATGAGTTTGGTTTTCTGTTACTTATAATCCAAGCATACTAATAGGAAGATAGGTGAAGATACAGTCTCTTCTGACAGTATTTGTTAGGGATCTTCACAATCTTTCCGTGTCTGCTCCTTCTGACATGGGGTAAGAGGGCAATTCTTTTAGTGCCCCAACCACCCTCTTGTAACTTGGTGTGGACCCATGACTTGCCTTGACCAATGAGATGTGAGCAGAAGAGCTGTGAGTCAGGTTTGGGAGAAAGAGTTTAGAACCTCAGTGTGATTCACCATTTCCTCTTTCCCTCTGCTACAGAGATAAGAAACATGCATTAGTCATGGCTGCTCTGTTGGTCTGTGTCCCAAAGAGAGAATGATGAAGAGCAGATCCCCAGCTAACCCACTGAGGACCCGTAATGAGAATGACAAGTCTTTGTTGCTTTAACTCCTAATATTTTATTGTTGTTGTCATTTCCTGTGACAGAATCCAGCCCATCTTCTAAGGAACTAATATATTTCATTTATTTATTTGGTTATTTGGTCATTATCAGTCTCTGACATTGGATTGTGAGTACTATCAGGGAAGGATTATATCTGTTCTAGTCCACATATAGCAACTTGTGCCCAGCATCGTGCATGACATATAGCAGATTTTCAGTAAATTTTTGTTGATGAAATGATTCTAATAGTAGATAATAGAGATAAAAATAACTATCATTTAACCTAATTTGAGCACATTACCTATTTCTTAAACCAACTCACATACCGCCCCCAATTTTCCCCAATCTATTAAATATATTTCAGTTATACAAAGAAAACTCTTATCTTGGAAATCTCTGTAGAGTCTTAGAAATCTATGTGAATTTATTTGCATATGAGAGAAGCCTTCATCACAAGAAGGGGTGGAGCCAGGGCTGGTGACACTGCAAATGCATTGGCAAAGGAAGTACACTGGAGTATATTTTTAAAATAACTAAAGTGAAACAGCTTTGAGATTTTTGAATGAGAAGATGAAAGGAAATAAATGAAAGCTGAAGAGAATATTTTGAAGTAGATGATTAACAAAAGAAAATCTATTGAAAACAGAAGGCTTTCTACTACCCAAAGCAAAAGTGGAATTCATTTAAAAAGAAAAGAAACCCTACATGTCAAAATAAAAGATGGCCAATGCAACAGGTGTGACCTTTAGAAGCAGGGGATCTGAGGCTGGATGGGGCTCTGGTGGGTGTTCTGGGGTGCGCCTATGCTCCAGCAGGGCTTGAAGCATTCCTGTGTTCTGGAAGACAGGCCGAGGATGGGCTGGGGTGAAATGGGCCAGGCTAAACTACTTTTGGGTAGGCGAGGGGTTCTTTTTGCCATGTGATCTGTTAACAGCACTGTTATGAGAATTAACAGTAATGGTCATTGTATGTGGAGGTAATTTTGTAGGAGGCCAAAGTATTGAAGAGTCATTGTGGAAATTAAGGTCAAACGGAACCATGGGCAAACCCGAAGGCATTTGTCAAAGCAAGCTGCCAAATATGTACCCTATTTTTCCAAGCTAAGCTTTGTCTTTGTGGTCTTGTGTGATGGATCCATAAGAGTCACCACCACTTTGGTGGAAATTTGAGGTTACTGAGATGATCGGAGAAGGATGTGTCAAATACATGTTTACTGGAAAGGAGAGGAAAAGAAAGAAAGGGAAAGGAAGGGAAGGGGAAAAAAGGAAAGGAAAAAGAAAAGAAAAGAAAAGAGAAAAGTTCTCTAGCAATCTTGTGAGGAAGAAGGATAAACAGAGGGTCCTGGGGGAAATATTAGGAGATGATTCTGAGAATGGCAGCTTAGAGCCCCAGAAGGAAGAGAAAAGAACATCAGTAATTACTGTATGAGAAAAGGTATCACAACATGAGTGGGAAGAAGTAAAGGAAGGAAAGGGATGTATAAGTGGATAAGTGAGCACTAGGAAGGTGAGGTCCACAGGCTGATAGCATCATTCCCATTTATAGACCATGAAAACAGAGATTATAGAAATCTAACAATTTGCCCATGATGACATAGTGAGTAAGTAGACCCTTCTCTGATTCCTTTTAGTCCTTATCTATTTAAAATATGTATTTACTGATGAGTTTACATTATGAATTTCTTCTTTTAATCTATTTATAACTATTAATATCACTACAACTGACACATTTGTTGAGTCATTACTATATATATACAAGGTGCCTTTCTAAATACTTTACATGTTATTTTTTACGTGTTATTTCATTGCATTTTTACATAATCTCATGAGATATATATATGCCCATGATCACACAGCTGGTAAAGGAGTATTATAAAATTCTCAGTCTGGATGTAAGACTGTAACACTTTGCCAGCTGCCCTCAGGATTTGGCCTTGATGTTGGCTTAGTCTAGCTATGTAACATTGGGCAAATTATTTTGACTTTTGAAGTCTCAGTTTCCTTATTTCTCAGACAAGGATAGTTGAAAATGCCATGGAGGATTTTTCTGAGCATTAAATAGAAAATGTGGGATTGTTTTGTAAATAATAATATGATATATAAACATTAATTGTTCCCACTATTATCATGATTATTCTGTTTGCTTTAGAAAAGCAAGGATCTTTTTCATAAATTGATCCTCAGCAAAGACCTCACTATCATGATGAGTAATTCTATTTTACAATCATGAGAGATGTATCAGGGTTCTATTAGAGAGGCAGAGCACTTGTAATTTATTGTAGGGGCTTGACCTCATACAATCATGGGACCTGGTTAAACGGCTTATGTGTAAGTATATCTGTAACCTGTTTCAGGGGCTGCAGCCACTTACAATTTATATAAGTTGAAGATTATATCATCCCCTTCCCTCACCCTGTGAAGAATTATTGAGTTTATTATAGCTTAATTGAGCACAATATTGTCAGACATTTTTTTAAAAGAAAAATTGGTAATAGAGGTTTTAGTGTGAAGTATCCCAATTGTTAAATATTGGCAACTAGTCCAAGTCCAATTTTGAAACCAGGTAAGACAAACAAACCTTTGTGCTTACTTCCAGTGCCCATCTCTTATCATTCTCCTAGTGTTAAGTGCTTTCTATGTGGGCATGAGCTTGTAACCAGGTATTCAGAGATGAAAAAGTTTGATTAACACCTCACAAGTGAATGGGCAGATTATTAAACAAATATTTATAAGGTGATAGATTTATACAGCAGTATAGAAGTGTAGAAGAAGAAGAATAACATGCCTCAGTGGAAGTCAGGAAAAGCTTCATGTATGAGTCAAAATTTCCCCATCGTTGGGGAAAGCAAGAGGGAAAAAGAACAAGGGAATTTCAAGCACTGACTACAATACAGATATTAAGTGTATTATGTGTTCAGGGCTTCCTTTACACTTTTCTTTATTTTGTAACCTTGGTGTTTACCTTCAGAAACCTTCCATGAGGTAGCAGAGAGTGAAATAGTTTAGATGGGACCATGCAACATCAATGTGATCTCAGATCCATTAGTCAGAAATCTATAATCCTACTTTTCACATCACTGACTTCTTAGATGATGATTCTATAGTGGCAATTGTCTTGGTCATTAAAATATAAATCTCTCTGGGAAAAAAGAGCACCATGAAGCTTATTTAAGTAGTTCCTGCCCCTCCGTGACTTTATCAAATCCTTTCTTGAGAACAGATTTAGATAGAACTAGGGGAAAGAGTATGAGAACTTTGAGTTCCGATCTGTAGAGGAAGAAGATGAGAGTAGCAGGTATACTTGAATGAGAGGAAAAGAACAAATCTTAAGAACAAATTCCATTCCGTTCCTAAAGTGGTCATAACCATGAAACTTTTTCTCAAAAATAGATTAGAGACCAAGCTAGCCTTGGCCTAGAATTCATTTTGCCATTGTTCCTGGTTTGCTTCAATACAGTTGTCTGAATCTGTGGTCAGAATGGGTTCATTGCCTTCTACCCTATTTCAAGGTTAGAGACTTTTCATGCCCTCAGTCTTTTTCCAGATGGAAAGACAAGCCAACCAGTGGAGTAAACATATGGGCTCAATGCTTTAGACTTCTTTGCTTCCCATTAAGTCCTAGATGTTGCCAGATGAGCCCTTCTCCTTCCAGCACACTTTGACCAGAGAGAATCTTACCAAGTCCTGGGAAAATGGCTGTAACATGTTTTGTCATCAGAAGAATACAGAAATTGGAAAATTTGATAAAGAAAAAACATTTGTGTGTCCTAGTCTTGTTAAAAGAGTTATCACATGTGTTTTAGGAGGCTAACACAAGGCATATAGTTTAGGGACCAAAAAACCTGGATTTTTTTATTTTGACACTTTTTTCTTTTCTTTTCTTTTTTTTTTTTTTTGGTCAGAATCTGATTTTTAAAAAGGTATTACCTGGCAATCATGGTCTTACCTATGATTACCTTTGTTCAAATGCTTATGTGGTTTCTTCAAAGAGGAACTATAGGGCAATCATGCTATTCTTAATAGCTCTTCTAATGTTTCACTAATTAGCTGAATTCCAGAGTCAGAGTGATCTTGGATTGAGCCCTCATTCTGCCAAACCTCATTTATATGACCTTGGGAAATGTGCTCTTTCACAATCTCAGTTTCTTCAACTGTGAAACTGTAATGTTAATTATTTCTCTTGAATAGCATTGCGTGGGGTAGAATCTGGTAAGGATGTGAAACACCCAGTAGAATTTCTGGTGCATAATAATCTTCTCACATGTTATCTAATGTTACAGTTAACCTAAAGGGCTCTCACACAACATTACTTGATTGTTTTGGTTTTATAAGGTAGGTGGAGGAGTTATCATTGCCATTTTAAATTTTTATTAATTTTTATTTTTAAAGATATTTTATTTATTTATTAGAGAGAGAGAAAGAGAGAGGGAGAGAAAGTGCACAAGCAAGGGGAGCAGCAGGCAGAGGGAGAGGCAGGAAGGCCGATGCTGAACTCAATCCCCGGACCCTGAGATCGTGACCTGAGCCAAAGGTAGATACTTAACCGACTGAGCCACCCAGGCATCCTCACCATTTTTAATTTTTTAAATGAAGAAAAAGGAATAGAGAGATGTTAAAGGGTTTGTCAAATATTACATCCCAAATTAATGGCAGAGCTGAGGCTCAAATTTCTTTCTTTGGACTTCAGATCATCTCACTACACCACTGCACCAACATGACCATGAATACCAAGGCTTTACCCGAGGGGTGAATTTCAAAACATTTATCAACAGAGAAGAGGTTCGGGGTATGGCTTTTCACTAACATCTAGAAGTATTGCACAATTTTCACTATTGTCACATGTTGTTATAATATGGGGGCCATCTAAATATCAGTTCTATTTGTACCATTTCATGTGATGAAGAACTTCAGGAATTTTAGGCTAGTTAGATTGTTGAAATCTCTGTGTCTCTGGCTCTGTCTAGCAAAAGGTTAATCTTAAGAAGGTTATTTTTACTTCCAGTCAATTATCATATGGTTTCACTTATTTGCGGAGCATAACAAATAACACGGAGGACATGGGGAGATGGAGAGGAGAAGGGTGTTGAGGGAAATTGGAGGGGAGATGAACCATGAGAGACTATGGACTCTGAAAAATAACCTGAGGGTTTTGAAGGGGCGGGGGGTGGAAGGTTGGGGGAGCCTGGTGGTGGGTATTATGGAGGGCACGCATTGCATGGAGCACTGGGTGTGGTGTAAAACTATGAATTCTGTTACGCTGAAAAGAAATTAAAAAAAAATAAAATTAAAAAAAAAAACCCAGAGAACAGTAAAAGAAAAAAAAAAGAAATTGGAAAATAATGCAAAACCAGATGGTTCTTTTTTGTCGTTCATCAAGTTTGTCCCATAAGATTCTCACTCAAACTATTATCCTATTGGGCTCTAAGGCACCAGTCTACAAGTAGGTATCTAGTCTCTACATCTTAATGCAAAATGTATTTGTGGAAGGATATCAGTAACCTTTACACTTCTCAGAATCATGTGTGTTTGGATAGTTGCTGCTTTCATCGTTTCCAATTTTATAATAAATTTTACAATATTTAGCCTTTAGCTCATATGAGTTGGCTAATGTTTTGTTATGGTCAGAAGAGTCTTGTACTACTACTCGGGGTACTGGACAGGAATTCTGGAATAAAGCAGAAAGACAGACAGAGAAGGCTATCCACGTTGTGTTAAAATGGTTGAAATTTAGACGTGTTCTTTCATGTTATCACTAAGACAAGAGATATGATTCCTTTCTTTCCTCTATGTATGCACTGTAAACAAAGCTTCAGCTTGGTCTTCTGCCAGTCCCTTCTTTCTTGGACACCGTGATTCATAATAAATATATATTTGGTCTCCATTCCTGGCACAGAGCTCCTAAAACCCTTAGAATTTCCTGAATGATAAGAGAGATAAAGGTGTCTTGATATTCATAACAAACTTTTTAAAAGAAACCTGGGTTCATGTTAATGAAGTGACTTTTATTATTTATTTATTTATTTGACAGAGAGATCACAGTAGACAGAGAGGCAGGCAGAGAGAGAGGGAAGCAGGCTCCCTGCTAAGCAGAAGAGCCTGACGTGGCACTCAATCCCAGGACCCCGAGATCATGACCTGAGCCGAAGGCAGCGGCTTAACCCACTGAGCCACCCAGGCGCCCCATGAAGTGACTTTTAGAAAGCACCTAATGATGGGAGGTGTTTGCCAGGGAGCCAACCGTGTGATTAGTGTGTGGAACTTTCAGTCCCACTTCTCTGACCTCCAGGGAGGAGAGACGGGCTGGAAGTCAACTCAATTGTCAATGGCTGATGATTTACTCAGTCATACGTGCAAAATGAAACCTCCAGAAAAACCAAAAAGGATGGGGTTGGAGAGCTTCTGGGTTGGTGAACATGTGGAGATGAAAGGGAATGGTACAATTATACAAAACATGGAAACTCTGAGCCCCTACCCACACACCTTGTCCTATTCATCCAGCTGCTCATCTGTATCCTTTATAATACTCTGTATAATACACTGCGAAACATAGGTGCATGCATATTTTTCTGAGCTGCTTTAGTTAATTAATATGACCCAAGGAGGAGGTCATGGGAACCTTCAATTTATAGCCAAAATGGGTCAGAAGCGCAGATGACACCTACCTTTGTGATTGGCATCAGAAGTGAGGACAGTCTTGTGGAACTGTCTACTGTTTACTGATAGTAACTGATAGGGACTGTTTACTGATAGTAAACAGTATCAGAATTGAATTAATTGCTTGGTGTGATTGGAAAATACAAAACTATGAGACTTTCAAATAGGGATTTTTGAGGTTAAGGGTAGAGAAATATAGGTTTAAGAGCAAAGAGGAAAGATGTAGAATCCAGGCCATAGCAATACTCGATAATTGTTTGTTGAATAAAATTTATGAATGAATTTATGAATTTATGAATCAGATTTAAAGAAATTCTTCCAAAACCGCAATAACAGATACTACACAAATCTCAGCCTCTTGCAAGGGGTGAAATTGAGGCCAAGTGAGGTTAAGTGATTTGCCATTATTAAATTCTAAGTCTCGTCAAAGTCAAGATCACAGTCCAAATTCTTAATTAATATGGTACTCATCATTATACCACACCATGTTGTGGATCCCACATGGGAGGGAAAATGAAGCCAGTGACCAGCCATTTGTGCATGAAATTAGCTCCGCGGCTGCCCAGTCTCAAAGGGACATAAATTTAAACCAGTCTTGTCATCTATGCTGGGTAGGGAATGATTTGAAAGCCCAGGTATTCTTTAAAAAGCTGTTCAGGAAAAATTGAGATATTCCTAAATTTTTGTCACTCTGTTTCCATCATGTATTAGCCATCATTCACAAGGTTATGCTGAAGTAAATTACTCCACAATTGTGCTGTTTATTTTTATTTATTTATTTATTTATTGAGAGATAAAGAGAATGAGTGAGGGGTGGAGAGGGGCAGAAGGAGAGAGAGAATATTAAGCAGGCTCCACACCCAGTGTGGAGCCCAACATGGGGCTTGATCTCATGACTTTGAGCCGAAATCAAGAGATGACACTTAACCAACTAATCCATCCTGGTATTCCACAGTGTTTATCAAAACAAAATTCTATTTCCTGTTTGCTTTGTTGACGTATATATATACTAACATGCCAGTTTTCAAATTAGATCAAACTCAGAGATTCTCAAATTCTAATGTTCATACAAATTGCCTATGAATTTTGGTAGAATGTAGATCTTGATTAAGTTGGTCTGTGATGGTGAGATCTGAAAATCTGCATTTCCTACACATTCCCAGGTCATAATGATTCTGCTGGTCCAACTCTGAGCCACAACAATATAATTCTTAAATATTTTGCAGCTATGAACTCCTTAATATTAGATCCTATGACTTACTCTGTTTGAATTTCTAGAGTTCAGTACACAGGTGAATATGCATATATTTTAGATGAGTCGACCCCGTGTCATTCTCTAATATTAATTTTCTTTTTTTTACTTTAAAATTTTTTTTAAAAATTTCTTTTCAATGTTCCAGAATTCATTGTTTATGGTCCACACCTAGTGCTCCATGAAATACATGCCCTCCATAATACCCACCACCCCTCCAAAACCCTCAGTTGTTTCTCAAGAGTCCACAGTCTCTCATCTAATATTAATTTTTAAAAAAAAGTTGAACAGAGATGCCAGAAACTACCTTCCATGTTGACATCAATACAATTCCCAGACTTCACTCAAAGCTTTTCATTTTGATTAAGAAAATCTGGGAAGGAATTGCTGAAAGGAGTCCTAGACAGCATCTTTTCTCTGATTTTAGCTGAGGTTTAGCAAAGTAGGCCAAAACATATTGCCAATTATAATGAAGGCACAGAGATTAGACTAGCCTGGGGTGGGGGCTGTGGGTTTTGTGGATTTGTCCAGAGAAAGCTTCCCAGAAAAGCTATAATGTGGCTGGGCTTAAAGGATGAATAGTAGTTATCAGAGAAGATTGAGAAAAACAATATGGATCCTAGAAGGGAGAGCAGAGCTAGGCAGATAGGCAGTAGGTATACCATTAAGTTCTGAGAACTTCTGAATAGTTCAGTATGTTTGGGGTAAGGAAATGTCAGGAAATGAAGAAGACCCAAACAAGGGGCAAATTGTGAACAAATTGTGTCCTTAAGTTCCAATGCTAGGCTATTTGTCATGATGGGAAGCCATATTTAGACTATGTGTGGATGAAGAATAAGAAGATCAAAATCTTTATTTTAGAAAGATAATCCTGGTTACCATGTGGTAGATGGACTTGATGGAGGCAAAGAGAAAGAGGGGGTGCTTGTGAAATTTCCAGATGACATAAAGCTGGGTGGAGTAGTTACAATAATAGATGACAGAAGCAAAATTCATAACAATTTCACCAGATTTGGAGATTGGATCCAACCAATAGGGTGAAATTCAACAGGAAAAAATGATAAAGTTCACCATTTGTGTGTTTGTGTGTGTGTGTATTTAATTAGTTGAGAGAATGCAAGAAGGAGGCAAACAGTTTTGACAGTTTATATAAAATTCCCTAAAACTTATGGTGGATGTGGTCATGATTTGGTTGACCACAAGTTCAATTTATGCCAACAGTGTACTAAAGAGCTGAGTCTTTTGCTTTATTGATAGAAACAAAATGTCTGGCCCCTGGGAAGTAACTCTTTCTTTTGCCAGACAACCTGATTTCATCTGTGTCTTTTCTGCCTTTTCTCACTCTCTACTTCACTTTTTATCAAAAGGAAAATCTATTAGTCTGCTAGTGTAAGGACCAGCATATGTTTACCCTTGGACTGGGTGTCAAGATGAATGACAGTTTTTCCCCTAAAGATTTTTTTACATACTGAACCTCTATACAAGCTTTTCAGAATGCATTTCAATTATTTTCTTGCTGTTGTCTGCCACCACTGAGGAGAGAAAAGAGAACCTCTTGAAGAAATATTTTCTATTCCTTCTTGTGTTCCAAGTCCCTAGCATAGTACCTGACACAGTCCAGGCATTTAATACTAATGAGGGAATGAATGGATGGATGAATTTTATTCAGAATGAATGAATGAGAAAAGGTAAAAGCATTAGCGTAAAGGAGCTGAAGGGGCTCATGTAGGTATGCATTTCACAGAAGAGCAGGGAAAGTCATTGTAACGTGTCTTAGAAAGAAAATATACAACCCTGTTATTGTCTCCTCTGAGAAATAAACAGTCCATCAGTAACACTTTAGTTCTGTCTACAGACCCAAATTATATGTGCACAGCCAGCAAAAATTTCCCGATTGAGGTCCCTTGCAGCCTTAGCTCCAGAGCCTCCCTCCTCTGTTCTCTGTAAGAGATTTGTGTCCCTCCCAGGGGATTGTTCCCTGAAAGAAGTCACTAAGCAATGCCTTGGAGTCAATTCTGGCATAATCACAGCTGGGCATCAGATGTCAGAGGCCCAGGATGGATAAATATGCAGTCTCTGTCTGTTCAGGTTAGAAAGCTATGAGTGTCCTCCTTGGCAGCCAGGATAGGGGACTATAAACCAAGAACACATGATGAAAGCTCTGGTTAAGGGACAAACCCTGGGCTCCATCCTGAGGGTCAGTGGTGTCAGTTTCTGGAAGCCCTTTTCTGCACAGTTTCTTGTGCAAAACCAAGGAAGCATGGAATTGTCTGCTCTCCAGTGAGAGGCAGCCATTTCTAGATTCCACCATCCTGCCTGAAGAGTGTGTCACCACTTGTCAGTTTAATTGTCCTATATTCACATGATAACACAAGATGAAAGACCGGAAGCTAAATACATTTGATGTGACATATTAAAAGCCATGCAAGCAAAATTGTACCATAACCAAGCAAGGGTTATGTTCCCAGTGAGCATGCAGTGAACTCCTATTGGTACCAAGGACTGGTATAAAATCCTTTAATGTTAAAGATGACACCCTTTGTTTTACTGAGTGTTTTGACAGTAAGAGTGTCCTTTGCCTTTTGTTGCATAAAAGGAATAAGAAGCAGCTCCTGGCTCTTATGATAAGCCAAGCCCATGGCCACAACTCTACCAGGAAGAAGGGCTTACTTTCTCCTCCAAGAGGAGCTAGAAATGTCTAGAACTACATTCTGGTAGGAAATAGCCACACTATGTATTCCATACTCTTTGAAACTGGAAAAAACAACAAGCGAATTTGTTTTTTTACTTTAATTTTTCCACTTGGCCTCAGTTTCATTATTTTCTACAGGCTGTTTTTGCTTCTGAGAAGACTAAAGACAACAGATATCAGTTACCATTGTTGCCGTTAGAAATTGTAGTAGTAGTAGCAGCAATAATAATAATTCCTTTTATTGGATAATTATTCTGTGTAGGCAGTGTACTATGGACCTTACATAATCATAATCTCCCTTAATTTCATAAAAATCTTACAGTTAGAATCTGACCTCTTCATGGTCAGAATTACATCACCATTGAAGCTCGGTATGAATCAATGAATCTTTCCTGTCAGCATGTCCAGTAGTAACGTAGCAACAGGAATTCCAAGTAATGGATTATGCTCACATTTAAGTTTTGGTGACACACTCATTTTGAGTCAACTGTATTTTCTTTATCTTTTGTTATTTTTTAAAAGTTTTATTTATTGAGAGAGAGAGAGAATGGGAAGAGGGGAGGGACAGAGAGGGGGAGGGAGAGAAAGTCTGAAGCAGACTCCATGCTGAGAGTGGAATCTGTGATGGGGCTTGATCTTACAACCTTGAGATCACAACCTGAGACGAAACCAAGAGTCAGATGCTTAAGTGACTGAGCCCCCCAGGTGCCCCTGTATTTTCTTTAAAGAGACAATGTCAGACAATTCTCTGCTGGTACTCAGCCCCAGAGCAACTTTTCTTTACTTTCCTTTGTACTGCTGGGACTGGAAACCTGAAAACTGCATTTCTCAGATTCCCTTGCCAATTGGGTATCAAGAGGCCCAGTTTTCCTGGAATCAAAGGTTTCTAGGGATGTGGGATTTTTCCTGACAAAATCTGAAAAGTTCTTGGCAAATGGTGATGAGTCGGTCACTTTACTGGACACTGTTTTTCCATTAGGTTAGTGGTAAGCACTCACATGGGATTAGAAGACCTTAGAAAAGTAAATGCCATTTATACTACTGGTACCAACATTGATGTGTGTAAACTCATGGTCTGATTAGCAGCAGAAGTGTGAGTGTTGTTGGGAATGCCATCTCCTGCAATCTATAGTGAAAGCAGAGGCTCCATGAAGTCAGGACACCTGGGTAACAAGAACTTTCCTCTTTTATTGCTTAGCCCTCCTAATATTTTGCAAATAAATTCTTGTATTAAATTCTTCTCTGCCTGAAATACCTATAGCACTTTCTATTTCCTTAACTGAACATTGACTGATGGATGGTCCTCGTGAAAGATTGCTGCTGGATAAAGGGAGAGACAAAAGATAATAAGGAAGGGAAATGCTAATCAGAGAAACTGCAGTCCAAGTAAATATGTTTTTCCAAGATAGCAGGTTAGGGAATTAGAACGATGAAACTTAGGAAACACGTGAAGAACTAGGTTTCCAGCACTGCAACAGCAATATATTTTGAGACTTCCTAGGTTTCTATGAAATAAGCTTTGGTTATCCTTCCAAGATTGACCCAGGAATTGGAATCATTGAGACCCATTAACATTTAGGACTGTGAGGAGAAAAGGAAGATGAGATTGATTTCACATCTCTGCTTCTTCCTCAGTTCAGGTATCATTTCCTCTGATAAGGTAGGTGACCTTCAGAATTACTCCCTGGAAAGAGGCATAGCATAGTACTTCATCATAGACAATGATAGTTTGAATACATGACTCTCTCTCTATTGGATTGTCAACTCCCTAAGAATGTGAAATTACACCTTCATGCCTGACACACAGTAGGATACTTCATGGTTTCCCATTTTATTCAGAGTGAAAATCTATACTCTTAACCAAAGACCTCCATGATATGAACTCTGGCCACTGCTCTAAACTCATCTGTTGTTTTCTCTTTTAATTACTTTGCTTCAGCTGTACTTGTCTTCTTGGTATTCCTCAGCCATGTCAACTTTGCTTTTATTTCATGGTTTTTGCGCTGTTGTTGTTGTTTTTAATCTACTTGAAATAATTTTAAACCAGATGTCTACATTATTTTCTACTTACTTCCTTCTGATCTCTACTCAACTGATATCTTTGTAGTAAGGTCTTCTCTGACCACCCAACATAAAAACTAACTAACTAACTAACTAACTAACTAACTCAACAACAAAACTTGCCCTCTAACACTTCTTGTTCCCCTTGAGATGTTTCTTTTTTCTCCATAGCACTTTTCAGCATTAGACAGGATATGTTTGCCTGTTTATTATTGTTTCTACTTTTTATAAGCATATATTCTGTCTCTTGAAGACAGGTGGGAGATCATTATATAGGTATGTGTTTAAGTTACAGGTAAATTGGGTGCTGTGGAAAGTTTTGACACAGATTTTTTTTTTTTAGGAAAATAAATTCAGTAATATGTGCAAGAAAGATTTCAGTAGGAAAACTAATGCTATGGGAAGTAAATTTTGGGGTAGGCTGTTGCTACCCAATAGAGAAATAATGTACAGAAAAATACCTTGAAAATCAATGAAGTTAGTCATTCTAGAAGTCTAGCTGGGGATCTTATAATTCTTTGGGTCATCAGCCTTGACAAATTGTAAATCCTTTTGGAACTACTGAGAATGGCATCATCAGAAAGATGAATTGGGGCATAATGAGAGTCATTGAGAGTAATATCACACACTTGTATGTCTTGGTTTATATTTTTCCGTGTATTTATGTCTGTGTACCTGTGTGTGTATCTAAAATAAAATGTGGCTAGATTCCAGAAAGGTGGAGGAGGGCTAAGGGCTGGTGAGGGTAGAAAGCATAGGTATATTAGTTTGCATCTATATAAGCTATTCAAACAAAAAGACCGCAACATACGATTGTTTGACTGTCAGCGGGTATCAGGGTCAGTTACACATCTCTGGTCTAGGAGATCATCCAGGGTCCCAGATTTCCTCATTCACACTGTTATATCCCCTATGATATTGTCCTTATCTGCGTTCTTGAAACTGGCTCACCATCATTTGCATGGACTAGCTCACATGAAATAGGAAGTGGAGGAAATAGGACGACAGAGATTTCCTTTTCAGAAAGTGATGCACAAATTGCCCTTATCACTTGTGTTCATTTTCCATTGATGAACACTCAGTCACATGGCCACATCAAAGTTAAAAAAGTCTGGGAAAGAGGCTCTCTGTCTGGGAGACATGTAATTTTAGAAATCTCATTCTCTGCCATTGTGGGGAAGGTGGTCAGGGCTCTTGGTTCTTCAAGAGCGACCTCTCTGAACACGATGCTCTAGGTTAAATTCTGTCCAGTGGAGCCAAGACCTGTGGATTTAGGAGAGGACAGATGTGGGCAGGCATTGTGCTAGTGCTGGGAACAGGTCAATGGAAAAAGAAACAAGCCAGCGCTGTGTTTCAAGACCCAGCTTTCTCAGGTTAGCTGCTTTCCTCAATTGCTTTCTGCAATTTCACCCTTGTTCTTTCTATGTTTGGAGACATTGCTTGCTGATATTCAAGGTCTACACATCCAAGGAACTTGAGGGACTGTGTATAGAGTGGATATGAAGAGTACTAAGTGGACATACTCCAGATAGAAATAGAGAAAATTATGACTCCCTTTTACATAGGAAATGTTCATCTGTAAAAGGGTAATAGGGTAGTTCTATTTTCAACTTCTAGGCTCTTTCCATAGTTTGGCTATTGTAGACATTGCTGCTATAAACATTCGGGTGCACGTGCCCCTTCGGATCACTACGTTTGTATCTTTAGGGTAAATACCCAGTAGTGCAATTGCTGGGTCATAGGGTAGTTCTATTTTCAACTTTTTGAGGAACCTCCATGCTGTTTTCCAGAGCGGTTGCACCGGCTTGCATTCCCACC
>PISX010020016.1:0-36921 GCA_004024625.1 Mellivora capensis
GGAAGTGCTCCAGAGGAGATGTGGGTGGCAGGGGAGAGCGGTGATTCTGGGGCAGAGCCTCGCTGCCCGAGTGCCCGGGATGCCACTGAGCTGAAAACGTGCCAGGGCGTGCACACGTGGCTGTCTCCGTTTCTGAGTTTTCAAAGAGGGAAATCACATAATGTCAAAACATAATGTCAAAAAGAGCTTTGGAAGCACTTTCAGCCCATCCACAGAAGATACTTACTGACCAAAAGTTGGGAATTTATCCTGATTGCAAGAAAAAACGTGGACTCCCTACTTTTTAAAGGTTGCCTGTGGAAAAAAGAGGACATTTCTGGAAATTAGTGTTCAGAGTGTTGAATCCTCGTGTGCCTGGTACGAAGCTCCAGACTATTTTCTTCAGCATGTATGGTATGCAGTTAGGGAGAGGCTAGTACATTTCAGTAAAATTCCAAGAAAGGGCCATTTCAGCAGAACTAATTTAAAGGAACAACAGAACATACCACTGGGAGTGAATGGGGTTCGTTTAGCAGAAAAGGCACGGTGGCAGTCCTTTGATTGCCAAAGAATAATGGGTGTTCATATTGGATGTTAATTTTTTTTTAATGTTCTAAACTATCTGCCAGGTGGGTGGGTTCTTTCATACTGTTGTCACATTCAGCAGGAATATATCTATTTGTTCATATCAGAAGTGTGTGCTTTCATTTCCCACTAATTATTTCCCCATTATTGCATCATTACATAGTTACCCTGTGTTCTTTCATGGGATTCTCGAAACTTCTGCTTAGGATCATTCGTTGTAAATCAGATTACAGTGTAATCAAACCTTACCTTTTTCTCTGTTCTGAAACTAGAGATACAGAACGCAACACATGATCTAGGACTTTCTTTTTTTTCTATAAAGACATTACTAGGACAGTTGGCAAAATCTAAGTGAAGTCTATAGACGAGATATTAATTAGTATCTATTGGTTTCCTGATTTTGAAAATAGTTCTGTAGTTATGTAAGAGAATATCTTTGTTTTTAAGAGAGACACACTAATGTATAAAGGTACATCATAACTGCACCTGATTCAAATGGTTCATGCAGAAAATTCTCCATCGTTCTCTCTCTCTCTACACACACCATACCACACCACACAATCACTTTTTCCTGAACCAGTTGGGAGTAGGTGGTATACATTCTCTCCCTTTACCTTTGTGTTAGGCAGCTTGGGTTGCTCTAACGAAATACCACAGATGAGGTTGCTTAAACAACAGATATTTGTCATGGTTCAGGAAGTCCACGATCAGGTTGCTGGCAGACTGAGTTCTTGGTGAGGCATTCTTCTTGACTTGCAGATAGCTTTCTCATAGTGTGTTCACGGGGCCATTCTTCAGTGGAGATCTCTGCCTTCCTTATAAGGGCACTAATTACATTATGGGGCTCACCCTCATGACCTAATGTAACCCTAATTACCTCCCAAAGGCCCTATTTTGAAAT
The DNA here is from genome assembly GCA_004024625.1 of Mellivora capensis. Lineage (NCBI taxonomy): Eukaryota > Metazoa > Chordata > Mammalia > Carnivora > Mustelidae > Mellivora > Mellivora capensis. Next base: position 1,466 of record PISX010020016.1, read on the forward strand.
GGCATCACACTGGAGCTTCAATATATGGATGAGGTGGCGGAGGGGGAGACAGACATTTAGCTTGTAACATTCTGCCCGTGATCCTTTTAAAATCATATTCCTGCCTGCAAAATACATTCATTCTGCCCCAGCAACCTCAAGAGTCTTAACTCATTCCAGCATCAGCTCTAAGGTCCATAGTCCAAATCACGTACATGTGATATGAGTGAAGCACGAGTTACAACTTATCCTAAGACAGTTCCTCTCCAGCTGTGAGCTCTTGAAGCGTGTAAGTTATGTGCTTCAAAGATACTATAGTGGGACAGGCAGAGGATTGACATTCCCATTCCAAAAGAAAGAAATCAGAAAGAAGAAAGGGGTGATGGGTCCCAACCAAGTCCAAAATTTAGCAAGGCAAATTCCATGAGATCTTAAGGACCAAGAATAATCCCCTTTGGTTTGATTCTATGCCCTCTGGTCCCATTGGGATTGGGGTCACTCACCTCTACCCCCTGTGCTTCAGGCTTCCTTTCCGAGGCACTTACCTATTGATTCTTTTTTTTTTTTTTTAAGATTTTATTTATTTATTTGACAGAGGGAGATCACAAGTAGGCAGAGAGGCAGGCAGAGAGAGAGAAGGAAGCAGGCTTCCTGCCGAGCAGAAAGCCCAATGCAGGGCTCAATGCGGGGCTCGATCCCAGGACTCCGGGATCATGACCTGAGCCGAAGGCAGAGGCTTAACCCACTGAGCCACCCAGGCGCCCCTTACCTATTGATTCTATCTGAAGTGATGGTTGCCCCACCTTTGAAACTGAGAAGGGTACCCTGATGATCTCTAAACTGTCTTTGGAATTATTCTTTTCTTGTCTTGAAAATAGCATACCTTCATAGGGAAGTAGCTCTGTGGTCCAGTCCTATAGAATCTAAGAATTCCTAACAGCCTGTAGCACATGGTTTCAAGCATCAGATGGTTCCACAAATCTTGTTATGAAATAAGCAGCAGTCACCTGCTCTCTTCTACTCTTTTTTCCATCTTCTGTGTTTACCTCCACATTTTAAAATGCTTATTTTACTGCCTCCTGACTTTTCACAGTGAACATTATTTATTATTGCCTTATTACCATTAGGAGATTTGTGCTCCTTATCTAGGGGAGGATTCTTGTTGGAAAGACTCTGGCAGGAAGTTTGGTGTGACTAGAAGGATAATTGGGGTGTGGAGAGGGTCTCAGTGGCAGGGAGACCAGACAAGAAAAGGGAGGGTATTGCAGTGGTTCAACGAAGGAAGTGACACTGAGGGTTTTTTAAAACTGAGGATAACATACATTCAGGTAAGTGCGTAAAATATATCATGCTCCATGACTTTTTACCTGTGTGTGTACAGTGTCTCCAGTACCTCTCTCAAGATGTAGAACATTTCCAGGCTCCTTAAAATTCCCCAGTGTCCCACAAGAAGGTCTTGAACTAAGGCACAAAAATTCATTACTGGTTCCAGAATGAAGTCTGAAAATGAGGTGGAGCTAAAGATGACTCCAAACTTGGGAGACTGGGTGGACTGGGTGGTGATGCTACCAACCAGGTGGGTGATACAGGAGGATAATCTGGTTTCAGTTGAAGATGGTGAGAGAAGTTCGGCTTTGGACCTGTTGAGCTGGGATGTCTGAATGGAACTTACAGGTGGCAGGTGGAAATGTACATTTGGAGTTCTGGGGAAAATTTGGAATTGACATGGAGATTTGTGCATACTTACCAACGTTTACAGTCTGTTTGAGAGCTAGCAGGTAGATGAGAATTCCCCAGAGAGGCTCTAGATAGAGACCTAAGGTTTTCATGAGAGGCCTATGTTGCTTTTATTAACTCTGTTTTACTCCAAAAGTGAAAAAAATCAGAACATTCAGTTTAAACATTTTTTAATAACTTTTTTAAAAGATTATTTATTTATTTGAGAGAGAGAAAGAGAGCATGGGAGGGAAGAAGGTCAGAGGGAGAAGCAGCCTCCCGGTGGAGCTGGGAGCCATGATCCGAGCTGAAGGCAGTTGCTTAACCAACTGAGCCACCCAGGCGCCCTCAGTTTAAACATTTCTTATGAAAATTCAGTAATGTGTACTCTGTTAGAAATGAAAAATCAGATTGGTTCAGAGGTTTTTAAATAGGAAGTAGGCGTTCTGCTTCTATCCCACTCCCCACTCCAATTTCTGTGTCTCCTTCCGGGTGATTTTAGTACATGTATATTGTTTATGGTTTATCTTGATTATACCTTTCCCTTATTGCTTTGGTTAAGAGTCTTTTTTCAGCTATTTAATAAATATAATTGATGGCCTACAGGCATGTGAACAAAATGGCTTATTGGTTTGTTTTTTTCCCCCTCTCCTCTTCTTATAATGTATTTTATGATAATGTGCTTATGATTTTGACTGAAAAACAATTTCTTCTTTGGCCTTTTTTTCTTTTGCATTTTATTGAAAAAAATGTTACTTTTCAAGCAAACATGTCTTGGTTTTCTTTGGAGTCCTTAAATCTTCCCTTGATTAATAATACTAGCATTGTTACACTCATCTGTTTAATGTGAGCAGACTGACAACTTTTTTTTTTAACCCCTGGAGGGAGTGATAAGCTAATATTTTTTTTGATTGTCTTGTAGACAGTATAATTCTCGTTAGAATGAATGAAAGGACTCTTAAGAGCCCTCTTGCTTAGTGAATCCAGAATATGAAATACCCTGGAAGAGTTTGTAGCCCATGTTTTGTTCAGTGTGAATTTGACCTCCAGTGTAGTTGAGACTAAGGTATTAGATGTGGGATCTGGAAAGGTCCTAATACGAATTGTGTAATCACTGTAACTTGTTTAAACCCTTCTGTTACAGGGTACTTATTGTTGAAAGAGCAAAAAGCATAATGTGTATTTTCATTCATTCAACAAATGCTTATTGAGCTCCTGTAAGGTGCTACTTTCTCTAATACTGATAGTAATAAAAGGAAACATTGCTGAGTACTTACTGTTTGTTAGCACTTAATACATACTATCCTGAGTGCGATGTGCCATAAGGAGCAAAATAAGCCTGGTGCTTTCCCTTACGGAACATGATACATATATAAGATGGTGGTAATGCTACTTTTTTTTTTTTTCATTTTTTATTTGAATTCAATTAGTCAGCATATAGTACATCATTAGTTTCAGATGTAGTAATAATACTATATTTCAATCATGTTAAAAATAAAATTTGGCATCAGTAATTGAAGAGCGAGTGATTTTTTTCTCTAATTTCTAAGATTCTGTCAACTTTTGGAGGTTTGCGTATCACTTGGCCTGTACATTCTCACCCTGAATGATCAGAGTGAACTGTGTTTTGACTGAGGCTGTTTTCCAAAAAAGTTACTTCATAGTTCAATCTCAGTTCCTTAAAATGCAATTAATTTAAAGTGGCACTGTGATAGAATCACAGTATGTAAAAGCAAACTCACGATTTAACTTCCTCCTTCCTAGACAGTCCAGCCAACTGTGTGAATGTACATGGTCCTGCTGGTTTGGGTGTGTCTCAGATCAAGGCGATATCTTTTAAAGAGATCCACCCACAGCATTCCCGACAGACAAATCTGTCACACATTTGTTAGAGACTTAGGAGCTCTGAAAATTGCCTTACTTTTTACTAGTATGTTCTATTGAGAGAAAACAGTTCCATAGTTAAGGAGAGTTGGCTACTGGTATTAAATATAGTGTTCTTTTATATATGGTTTTTGGTTTTTTTTTTTAGATTTTATTTATTCATCAGAGGGCACAAGCAGGGGGAGCAGCAGGCAGAGGGAGAAGCAGGGTCCTTCCTGAGCAAGGAGCCTGATGTGGGACTTGATCCCAGGACCCTGGGATCACGACCTGAGCTGAAGGCAGATGATTAACTGACTGAGCCACCCAGGCGTTCCTAGATACAGTTTTTTAAAGAGAGAATCAGAATATTATTTGGGGGGCACCTGGGTGGCTCAGTCAGACGCCTCTGCCGTCAGCTCAGGTCATGATCCCAGGGTCCTGGGATTGAGCCCCCCATCGGGCTCTCTGCTCAGCAGGGAGCCTGCTTCCTCCTCTCTCTCTGCCTGCCTCTCTGCCTACTTGTGATCTCAGTCTGTTAAATAAATAAATAAAATCTTAAAAAAAAAAAAGTTCCAAGTATTCCAAAGGATGAAACCAGGGATAATCTTAAAGTGGAAATGAATACTTTGGTCAAGATGGAGGAGGACAGAAACTTTTTTTTTTTTAAAAAGATTCTATTTATTTATTTGACAGAGAGAGAGAGATAACAAGTAGGCAGAGAGACAGGCAGAGAGAAGGAGAAGCAGGCTCCCCATTGAGCAGAGAGCCTGACACCTGGCTGGATCCCAGGACCCTGAGATCATGACCTGAGTGGAAGGCAGAGGCTGAACCAGTGAACCACCCAAGTGCCCCAGTTGCTGATCGCTCTTAACTGTTTTTCCCCTTGTGTTACATTCCACTTTCTACTTCTGTACAGCACTGGACCACTCTTATATAAGCATTTTACTTTTGTGCATAATTTATTTGCATTACCTCAACAAAAGCTGTTAATAAACCAGAGGTTTTTACTGGGGCCTAGTGCTGGTCCTTATTTGAAATACGACAGCTGGTGGCTTTAAGACTATAGAGCGGGGGGGGAAAGACCGTATAGCAGGAAAACATAAATATTTTAGTTTGTTCTGGGACTGATTTACTTTGACTACTTCATTTGTAAGCTAAAATGCTATTTTTCAGGATGGGCTTTTTCTTTGTTGATTCATTTTTTAAATCTGCTTTATTAGAACAAAGGAAATTATACACGATTCAACCATAGTGTTTTAAGATCTAGTTAAAAAATCAAATAATGGTAGAAATGAGTGTTAAGCATTGTTCTTAGGCAGTTACTTCTGTTTTTTTTCTTTGCTGTTTATCTAAAGTGTATATAACATATAATATTTCTGTTGAAAAAAATTATGCCCTGCTAGGTCTTAGTGGATTTTTTTGACTAATTATTAGAGAATTCTGAAGTTATGCAAATTTGTAAGGAATTAGGTTTTAAGTAGTAATCTTTTTCTTGGGATCGAAATAAATGTTTTTAACCTCTATTTTAGATCCATCATGTTACACAAAATGGAGGACTTTACAAAAGACCATTTAATGAAGCTTTTGAAGAAACACCAATGCTGGTTGCTGTGCTTACTTATGTGGGATATGGTGTACTCACTCTCTTTGGCTATCTTCGAGATTTCTTGAGGCATTGGAGAATTGAAAAGTGTCATCATGCAACGGAAAGAAAAGAACAACAGGTAATTGTTAAGAGTCTTTATATGGAAACCTTTTATAGACATCCTGGTATTCTCACTCATTTTTTTCTTTAGAAATTTGGATACACATGGGGCACCTGGGTGGCTCAGTAGGATAAGCCTTTACCATCGGCTCAGGTCATGATCCCGGGGTCCTGGGATTGAGCCCCACTTTGGACTCCCTGTCAGCGGGAGCCTGCTTCTCCCTCTCCCTCTGCTGCTCCCCCTGCTTGTGTGTGTGCTTTCTCTCTCTCTGTCAAATAAATAAATAAAATCTTAAAAAAAAAAAAAAGGAAATTTGTATACACATTAAAATAAAAATATTCTAGATGCAGTTAAATGAAAGTATTTCACAAAGAAAGTGGAAAACAAGGTTAAGGCATGGAGAAATCAAAGCATTTAACATATTTCTTTTTTTATTTTTTTAAAGGTTTTTAAACCTTTTTAAAGGTTTATTTCTTTATTTGAGAGAGAGTGCACGTGCGTGTGTGCTGGTTGGGGAGGGGCAGGGGGAGAGAATCTCAGGCAGACTTCCCTGTAGGGCGTTGAGCGGGTTGCTGGGCTGGGCTCAACCCTGGACCCTGAGATCCTGACATGAGTGGAAACCAAGAGTTGGGTGCTCAACCGACTGATCCACGTAGGCACTCCACATTTAACAGATTTCTAATTTAATGATCACAAGAATTGATTCCTGTTTGCTGAATGAGAAAACTAAAATTCACAACTTAAAAATAACATTTTCTGAGTTGCTTAGTGTCAGAGCTGGTACACAGACATGGGTCTGTGAAATGCCAGAAGCCATGTTCTTTATGTTGATGGTGTTGCGCTGTATCCCAAGTTGTATCTCTAGTCTTCTGAGAAGACAAAGAAGTTCTGGAGGACTCATGATGTGTTTTCTTAGACACATTATATGCAGGTGTTTGGCTCACAGATAGTTCCTTTCCCCAAACAAGCCTAAAAACAGAATGTGGCTGAGCTACTCTGTTCACGGCAATCTTGTTTTAGTAATTGTAAATAGAGATGATATTGATTGTCTCTGGGGGGAGGACCTCACTTCACTTTCCTCCGTATATTCCTTTGTACCTCTTGAGTTCTACACAGGATACATGTATTGCTATTCTCAAAGATAAATAAAATTAGAGGGAAATGCCTGTTTTTTCTAAAAACAAGCTGTTCTTGACATGTGAAGTATGGAGAGGTTGTCCTCTAGCCCAAGGAATATACTAGATTAGAGAAGGGCTTCCGAAGTTAGATTTTTGGTCATCATACCTCTCATTTTTGTGGGGTATTAGAAGAGAGAGGTGGATGTGGTGGCAGCAAGGTCACCACTGAGAGAGGAGCCATTAGATATTGGGAAGGGGTGGTGGTCCTGTGGGGGTAAGGGCAAGGGAGCATCTAGACACGTGGATAAAGAAAGGATCAAAACCAGTCAGTATGGGGATTGAAGATTCTGATCCTGGGAGAGCCCAGGATCCAGGCTCTCTTTTCTCTCATCTCAGCCATTCTGCACCCTTCCTAGCTCCAGCACCACGAGCTGGTCCTCCTTCTCATTGCCCTGAAATGGCTACAGATTTATTTCACGAAAAAGGTATTTCTTGAATACCTAATGCGAGCAAAGCCCTGTATTCAGAGCTTGGTCCAGTAGGCCAAACTGGTTTTGATCATTGAAAACCAGAACACATTTTAAAATTTTTTGATTCTTCTTTTTTTCTGCCTCTGTACATCCCAAATAGACTTTGGGGCTAGAGTGTATGGCCTGTATGTTGATTTTGTACATGGCTCAGGTGGGGCCTACTGGCTGTGGGTTAGAGCTTCTCGTGTACTTACGGGCTTGTCCGGTATTGCAGTCACTTGTTTACAGCCCGGTATCTTCCTATCAGACTGAGTTGTTGGTGGTTGTGATGGATGGGAGCTAAAGTTTTATTCCCATATTCAAAAAATCCCTTTACAGGGACCTCTCCTACCGTGGGCACCCTGTAGAGACCTGCTAAGTAACATGCGAAGGTGGAGGTCGGGGGTGCTGACTGATGGGGAGAGCAGTCCTGCCTGAAGGAATGGTGTTGGCAAAGGCATGAAGGATGTTTGGGAGAACCTGGAATGTGGATGTATGAGAGATTGTGTTGTGAATGTCAAGCGAACTTTGGTAGGCAGCGAGGAGTCTGGGTGGTTTTTGAACAGGGGTGTGACAGGAGAGTTTGCACAGCTGGCATTTTGTCAAAGTGTGATGAAGAATGAATGAAACAGTGGAGCTGCATCTAGATTACTTTGTGAAAGAGTACATGATGTTTGGAACTTGTTTCGTGTTCCGGAGGGTGAATTGGCTCCTGAGTATTATGGTGGCCTGTGTGTGCTTGACCTTGTTATTAAAGTATTAGAACACATAGATTTCATTCTTCAGTGGTTTCTGATTTTGTTGAGGAAACAAACTCTTCCAATCCAGCAGGTCTTTGTAAAGCCCTATACAGATAAGTAGTGTTTGAATTGTATGCAGATGTAGAACAAAAAAATAACTGAGTAGCATTGAGTTAATCAGGAAATAATTATTGGAGGAAATATGTGGGACAGTGGGGGACATTTGCAATTTGAAGGACTATGCTAATTTATTCAAATTCATTTCAATAGGATTTTCACAGTAGATAACATTAACAGTTAAACCAGCTGAAGTCGGCCATTTTCTTACAAAAATTCAGCTTTTGGATGGAAGGAAGATCATTCAGCCTTATGGTATAGCATGTTTGTTTTCTGATTCTGGATTAGATGTAGTGAGAGGGATATGCAAATTTCAAAGTGTTACACTGGAAGAGGTTAGGGAAGTACTTGGTTGGATCATAAAATGCAAATACAGTGTTGCCACTTCCTCATTTCACTGAGTGAATGGTATTTATAACTACATCCTTACTTTCTTCCTCATTCCGTTGTAAAAGAGAGTCCATTTTAACTAACTAAGCTGGTTCTTCATATGTTGCTTTGGGTATAGCTGAGTCCCATGGTCCCACTCTAAAGATAAGTTAGGGGCTCCTGGGTCATTCAGTTGGGTAAGCAGCTGCCTTATCTTGGTTCTGGGGTCCTGAGATGGAGCCCCAGCCCTGTATCAGGCTCCTTGCTATAAGTTAGCAAAAGAAAAAATTTAAATTTAAAAAATAAAGATGAGTTAACCTGAGTTTGTTCTATGTAAATTGCAGAAAATTCTTTGAATTCTTTACTACTTGATCTCTGTTATTAGTGTTGTTTTGGATTAGAATGTTGTTTTTCCCAGTCTGTGGTCTGTTTCTTTTTTATGTGAGGTGAAACTAGCACTCCAGAACTAATCTGTGTGATTAGATAAAGCAAAAGGTCGAATTTAAAATGTTTTAGTATCTAGATAGGAAATACCTAGTCTAAGAAGCAAATTATGGCAGGTGATCACCACATGCTTACTAAACCTAACATTTTGCCACTACAGTTTGTTCAAAAATCAGAGGGACAGGACATTGGGAAGGGACATTATATATTCATCCCCTGGTACGTTTAATTTTCAAGATACAAAAGAGGAAAATTGATTGAAATATATTAACAGGAATTCCTGGACGGATTTTATTCTTGACCTCCTTTTAAAAAGCGGTCTACTAAGAATATTCTGGCAGTTGTCATTTTAGCAGTATCTTTGGAAACTATTAATGTAGTACAGTTACTTGACGTATTAAGCTGGTGGATTATCAGTTGGCTTGTCTTTTTAATTTCTGGGGATTTACAAAGAGCTCTTCTTGCCATTGTTCTATCTGTGTGGATGGCAGTCCTCTCTTTTTTTTTAAGAGCTTCACTGAGATATAATTTATATACCATAAAGGTCACCTGTTTAAAATGTATATAATTTAGTTGTTTTTAGCATTACAGTTGATCTTGGAGGTTAGGGGTGCCGACCCTTCCCCCACGCTGTTGAAAATTTGTAACTTTTGACTCCTCTGAAACTTAACTACTAATAGCCTGCTGTTGACCCAAAGCCTTGCTGATAACACAGTTAACACATATTTTGTAAGTTGTATTTATTATATACTGTATTTGTACAATACAGTAAGCTAGAGAAGAGAAAATGTTATTAAGAAAATTATAAGGAGAAAATACATGTAGAGTACTGTACTTACTGTATTTATTGGAAAAAACGTGTGTGGGGGTGCCTGGGTGGCTCAGTGGGTTAAGCCTCTACCTTCGGGTCAGGTCATGATCTCAGGATGCTGGGATCAAGCCCCGCATCAGGCTCTCTGCTCAGCGGGGAGCCTGCCTCCCCCTCTCTCTCTGCCTGCCTCTATGCCTACTTGTGATCTCTCTCTCTCAAATAAATAAATAAATAAATCTTAAAAAAAAAAAACAAAAAACCTGTGTATAGGGGTCCTGCACCGCTCAAACCCATGTTGTTCAAGGGGCAACTGTATTTTCACGGGTGTGTAGCCAGCACCGAAATCTAATTTTATGACATTTTTATCATCTGAAAAAGAAATCCCATACCCATCAGCAGTAACTCATTACTCCCCCTCGTCACCCTAGGCAACTGTCTCTAGATGTTTTCTGAAAATGGGATCGTACAGTGTGTGATCTTGTGTGTCTGCCCCTTTCACTTGGAGGAGTCTTTTTGAGGTTCGTCCACACTGTTGTAGATTTCAGTAGTTCATTCCTTTTTAGTGCTGAGTCGTATTCCGTCGTATTCGACAGTCTTCTATTTTTACTTACTCTAGGGACTTCTCGCTGGCACAAAGCTGTATGCCAAGTAAACCTTTTTAAGGAGTTTTGTCACCAGGAACCACTTCATTCTTTTGCACTGGTGACATGCATAGATTTGTAGACGTTTCCCTGTCACTCATTGGGCTTTTCTGTTCAGAGCACCAGTGCTTTTTTTTAGCAAGGTACCCCCTCCCCTGCTTTTTTGGGGGTCTTTTGAATCTTTCGGCTTCTATCTTTTGAGCTACTCTTTGCATTTAAAAATTTGGAACTGTTTTTTACTACTCACTGAGAATGCGAAAGTTTAAAGATCTGGTGCCCTAATATCCTAAGTCGTTCCAAGTTTAATTGAGTTCCGGTAGGGTGCTAAACAGGTAACCTGATTTAAAGTGTTTTATCAGAAGGAAGAAATAAACTTTAAAAAAAAATAGAATTCCTAGATTCTTTTTTTTTTTTAAAGATTTTATTTATTTATTTGACAGAGATCACAAGTAGGCAGAGAGGCAGGCAGAGAGAGAGGAAGGGAAGCAGGCTCTCTGCTCAGCAGGGAGCCTGATGCGGGGCTTGATCCCAGGACCCTGGAATCATGACCCGAGCTGAAGGCAGAGGCTTTAACCCACTGAGCCACCCAGGCGCCCCGAATTCCTAGATTCTTAAGACTACCCACAAACCCTCCACAGTTTTTCGATCCCAGTTGAAGAAACCCTGTTGAAGTTTCGTTACATTTTAAGCTATATTTTGGTTTTATATATTTTTCTCATGAAAGCATTTTGAAAATACCATGACAGCTTTGGTAGTAAATATCTGCTCTGCTTCAGTCCGGCCATCCCACGGAGCTTGTCAGAGACAACCATGGTGACTGGCCAGTGCTCAGCTGCTGTTTACTACACGTTCCATTTTGGCCATCAGGAGTGTAGTGGATCAGCTTTGCATCTGTTTGTCCTCTTCCAGATCGTTCCCAGGAGCATAGACGTGTTATTTTTCCCATCTTAAAAACAAGCTTTCTCGTGATCCTTTCTCCCCCATCTGCTGTTCCATTCCTTCTAACGCACATACACTTATTTATTTGCTTACTTACTTGCTTAAGTAAGCTGTACACCCAGTGTGGGGCTTGAACTCACGACCCCAAGATCAAGGGTCCCAGGTCCTGTCGACTGAGCCATCCAGGCACCCGTCTTTCTTCCTTTTAGAGTAAAATTCTTTGACGTAGGTGTTTCCAGTATCTTGCTTCCCGTTCTTTACTGAACACAATTCCAGTCGGGATTTTGCACCTACCACTTCAGCTAAAATGATTCTTCTTAGGATCACCCATGACACCTGTGTTGCAGAATCTCATGTTCCTTACTCAGTCTGTACCTTGTTTGGTCTGCCAGTCGCATTTGACAGAATTGATCACTCTCCTTCCAGAAGCATTTTGCTTACTTGGTTGGTTTTCAAGCATTGTACTTGCCTGGTTTTTCTCCTGCCACTCTCATTCTCTCTTGCTAGATCCTTCTCATCAGCCCAAGTTCTAAATGTTGAAATGGGTATGGCAGTGGCTTCATCATTGGTCCTCATCTCATCTGCATGCACTCCTTGGTGATTTCATCCATTATCATGGCTTTTGTTACCTCTGTATGCTGATAAGTTCCATGTTTGTATCTCTGGCACTGACTTCCTCACTGAACTGTACAGCTGGATATCTAGCTGCGCATTTGACATCCCCACACAGCCATCTCAAACTTCACATGTCCAAAACAAGCTGACATCTCTCCTACCAGCTGGCTCTATCCCCGATCTCTATGGATGGCAGTTCTCTTCTGCCGTTGCTGAGGCTGAAAACCGCCATGATAGCCTTGACTCTTCTTTCTGCCACACACCATGTGTGTGGATTTCCATTAGGAAATCCTAACTACTCAACCTGGACATCATGTCCTGCTTAGCCTCTCACTCATCTGCTCCAGCCACACTGGCCTTTTGGAGTTCCCTGGTATGTCGGGTACACTCCTGCCCCACTGCTGTTGCACCAGCTGTCTGCCTGCCAGGGAAGCTCTTCCTCCAGATGGTCGAATGGCAAATTCCTTTGCTTCCTTTTCCTTTATTCTACTCTGGCCACCCTAGCCAAGTTTAGCATGGCTCCAGCATTTTATAGCCCCCTTCCTATGTGATTTTTATTTCTATTAGCATTTTTCACTGTTTAAGATCCTTTATATTTTGTACATTTGTCTTGCTTAGTATCTGTCTCTTCCACCAAAATGTAAATTCCACAAGAGCAGAGATTATTTTTATCTTTTTGTTTACTACTGTATACCCACTGCCTAGAAGCGTGCTTTGCACTTCTTAGACATTCAGTCAATGTTTAAAATAATAATACTGGGAGTGGCGGTAATAACAGTGAAAAGTGTTGAGTCTTTTGAAGTGTTCACAGTCAGGGTTGTGTGTGTATGTGCTCACATGCACATATGAACACACAGATGACTCAGTTTCAGATCTAAAGAACGGCAGTCTTTACTTTTGAAATGTCATTGCCTGTCTTCAGTTTCAGTGGTTGAGAGTTTTGAAGCATCCTGATCTTTGCCAGATACATAAGCATCTTAGCGCCCTCAGACGAAGTAGAGTTGCTTGTGATCACATGTTAGGCCAAGCAAATTGGGATGCACATCGTTGAGTCAGGCAGCTCAACAAGCTGCGACACATAAACCTTTCAGACAAAATTGTGTGCCATGGAAATGTATGGGCATAGACTTTGGAGTGAAAAGACCTGGATCAGTTCCTGGCTCTGCCTCTGGCTAGTTCCCTAATTGGGAAAGCCATTTTGTCTTTCTGAAATTGGAGTAATATCTTTTTTTAAGAGGGTGCAGGGGTATTTAAGAACAAATGTATGTAATGGAAGACATACCATAAGTATCCTAAGTACTCAGATGGGAACTCTGGCTGCTGTTGTGATTAGCATCGTCTTTATTATCATCATATTTGGACATCTGTGTTGAGCCAGAATTGCTCTTAACAACGATGGGCAATTGTTATGATGAAGTCAGCTTCTGGAAGTGGTAGTACTCAGCCTTTTCCACTGTGATCTTATGGCCTGCACAGGGGCTAGAATAGGTGGTACCTATTTATTTAAAATAGTATAGGATGTTTTCTGAAAGACTCAACCTCAACCAATAGAAGATATTTATTGGCTAATTACTAAGTTGACTCCAGACTACTTTTGGTAAGGTCTTCAATGATCCCGAATGAACAAATCCATGAATTTGAAGTTTTCTCTGAGGCTACTGGTAGAAGTCACTTACCGGGGTCCTTCACATCCAGCAATCCAGAGTGTAGCCTCGACTAGACACTGTTCTCTGTTTATCATGGATATCTGCTAGTATATGGGTTTGTTGAAAGGTCTCGAGGAAGCATGTGCATGAGGAGTGCATCAAGTTCAAACAGGGCATGGAGGCTCTTTGCACTTGACTCTCATCATTGCCTCTCACTTACCAGTCCAGTACTCTTGGCTGGGCAAGTGTCCCTTTAGAGTGCTTGTTACCCTGTATTTCACCTTCATTTGTGTGCCACTCCACTCTACTCCACTAAGAGATCTTGGGAGTGTGGAGGTTGTTTGTGTCTTACTCATTTTTATCGCTAATGCCTAGCTTAGTGCCTGGAAAGGACAGCTCAGTAAATGTTTGTTCAGTGACCAAGCAAACAAGTATTAGGTTGGCCCTGACTAAAGTAATTTCACAGCGACTGAACTGAGGAGGAAGAAGGGGGTGGTGGGGATGTGGAGTGGGATGGGGGACAGGATGGGAGGGTGAGGGCAGGCATAGTGGGGGTGTCATAGTTTGCAGAAAGAACTGTCTGGAAGAAGTAAAAGGTATTTGAATGAATGAATGAAGAGATTAAGTCCTCTAGTCCTTGAATATTTAACCTGTATGAGATATTTTGTTTTTAAAGATTTTATTTATTTATTTGACAGATGGAAGTCACAGAGAAGCAGGCAGAGAGAGAGGAGGAAGCAGGCTCCCTGCTGAGCAGAGAGCCCGATGCAGGGCTCGATCCCAGGACCCTGGGATCATGACCTGAGCCGAAGGCAGAGGCTTTAACCCACTGAGCCACCCAGGCGCCCCAAGATATTTTTGGAAATAGGCACTCACCCTTGTTGCCTAGAACTAGAACCCTGAATAGTGATCCCTTTCCATTCCCATTCTTCATTGCTAAGTTGCAGGGAGTTTGGGTAGCTGCCTTTCAGCTCTCTCCAGCAAACTTTCCAACTGTAGTCAGACTGCTACTCTGGGCATGAGTGTTCTCTTCTGCCATTCTGTCCCAACTGCCTTTGGTCTCTAACATGCCTCTACTGCGGCAACTTCCCCATCAAGTCTGTTCCCAAATCAAGGACTTAGTTGTTCTCTTATTGTAAGGATGAACAATGATCAGTGAGCTCCCTGATGTTGGCAGTCTCTGTTACGGAGATTTGAACGCCTTTCTCTCTCCCCTCCCAGCCACACACCACTAGGTCACTGGTTACCCAGAGCTGCCTGCAGCCTTCTTTCTATACTGGGGTTTGGTAAGCCTTCTGGTAAATGGGATCAGACTTTTTAACTGTTTTCTGATGTTTATATAGTAAAAACAAAAATAGTGCTCTTTGTTGCTAATAAAAATTTGTGATGGAGAATTTCTCTCAGGTGTTTGAGTTAATACTTTTGACATTAATGTGCAGTGTTTAGTACTGTTTACCCTATTTGATGTGAATTGAAAGGGATTGGAAACAACTTTTTGGTTTCGTTTTGTTTTTTCCTTTGGGAAATAAATGCGCGTGAATAGTAGCCAAGGAAAAGTCCCAAATTAGAATTTGGATGTCTTTGTTCTAGTTTTCAGTCACTCAGTATTCTTGTTGGAAGAGGAGACTATCAAAAGGTATATACCAGTTAAGTAGTAAGTTTCCAATTGTGATAGGTTATTTATGGATATTTTCTCTTAAGGAAATGTAAATGTTGGAAACAATTTTGAAAGAGATGGTATCAGGTACTTGTACATTCCTAAGAGTACTTTCTGACTCTGCTCAGCTTAGTTTAAGATTTTATCTGCTTATTACTTTAGAGCCCAATGTCATAGAAAGTTGTTGATTATAAAATTTTATGAAGAATCTTCTTTAGCAATGGGTGTTACAAAATAAGACTTAAACTTGAATGTTTCTGATTAGCTTATTTAATGTAAGTCCAGATCTCAGGGCTGGAAGTCCAGGAGTTTGCTAACTATAGTAAAACTATAGTATAGTTTTCTTTTTGTTTGGTTTACTCCTTATCTTCAGGAGTTGAGTTGATCTAATGTGGTCTGATCATGTTCTGAGCAGTAGTCATACCACGTGGGACATGACATTATGCATTCATTTTAGCTCCACCCAGATTATTTTTTATAGACTTAATTTTTGGTGTAACTTATTTCATAGTAGAAAGGAGAGCTTTAAGTACCTGGTCATGGAAATTCATTGTAAGAATCTTTTTTTTTTTTTTTTAATCCCATCCAGGGAAAGCAACCTGAGATAGATATCTTTCTATATAAACTACCTTAAGTGTTTCTTGTTTATCATTTTTCTTTGGAGGTTTTTCACTTTGATCCTTAAAAATATGCAGAGGCTGGAATTTTAATTCCAGAAGTATTTTTCTTGCTTGAACCTGAAATTATAGTGTTTTTTAAAAATTTTTTTAATTTTTTTTTTATTTTTTAAAGATTTATTTTTTTATTTGACAGAGAGAGATCACAAGTAGGCAGACAGGCAGGCAGAGAGAGAGGGGGTAAGCAGGCTCCCCGCTCAGCAGAGAGCCCGATGCGGGGCTCGATCCCAGGACCCTGGGATCAGGACCTGAGCGGAAGGCAGAGGCTTTAACCCACTGAGCCACCCAGGTGCCCCTGAAATTATAGTGTTTTTTAATGGCATTTCCCAATATATGACTTGGGAGGCTGAAGAGAAGTCCTTTTGAGGTTATTAGCAAGGAAAATCAATTTAGATGACAGAATTGTACAACTAAGTTTTATTTTTATGATGCCTACTAATTGAGTTAATTTTTTTGGCTTTATATTCATGCAGTCAGATAGTTATTTACAACCATTTCATACAGGCTAACCACCAGAGCTGAATGACATTCACCTGATTAAGAGTTGTTTTACTTTTTTTTTTAAGTAATCTCTGTGCTCAATGTGGGGCTTGAACTCATGATCCTGAGATCAAGAGTTGCATGCTCTTACTGATGGAGCCAGCCAGATGCTCCCAGAGTTGTTTTAAAGTTGTTTAAACATAGAGAATTGATGCCTTTGCAAATGTTTTCCTTATCAGTTAATTCAGTGTAATTGACCTCTCATTCTCAAGCACTCTTGCAACATGGGAAGGGAGGTTGTAAAAATTTTCTAAAGTAATTCAGTTAAATTCATGGTATTTCACCATCTTTTGGCAGGACTTTGTGTCATTGTATCAGGATTTCGAAAACTTCTATACAAGGAACCTCTACATGAGGATTAGAGACAACTGGAACCGGCCGATCTGCAGTGTGCCCGGAGCCAGGGTGGACATCATGGAGAGGCAGTCTCATGATTACAACTGGTCCTTCAAGTGAGTCTCAGTTGGGAATTTATTTCTTGACAGCAAGAAAAAAAGAATTTCTTCACTTTAGAATGCATCCTGTTGCAAATTGAGTAATCTGTTAAAGCGAGTAGAGGCTGGGAGTACAACCCACTTCGTTTCCTTGCATATTGTTCGTTGTTACCCAGATTTTTTTTGTTATCTGGATTTTTAAAATGCATTTTTCTATTACATCTGATACTGTGTTGGGTTATAATTGAAAACAAAATTTGACTTACTAGAAAGAAAAACAACAACAACAATAATAAACAGTGGTGTCCTATTACACCACTTACCAGAATCAAGTGTCTGAATTTACTTCTGGATATTTTGGGTCCTCAAATGATTGAAGGACATATGAAATGCTTTTACTTAAATACATTAAATAGTTTGGAAAACTTTTCATATTCATAAAATTTTGTAGTTTAGATCTCACAAGTATTGCATGGTTGCATTGTTTTGTTTTTTTCTTTTAAAGACAAATAATACAGATAAATGAAATGTTCCCCCATGACAACTAACCACTTCCGTTCTGCAAACCCACTTCTCCACAAGTCTTCACTCCCCAGAGGTGACCACTGTTACCCGTTTGTTGTGTAGGAGTCCTCCAGATGTTTTTTATGGGGCCTGTATGTAGTGAATCTGTGGAGTGACATACAGGTAGATTTTGATTTGTAAAAATGGGATCATATTACAGAAATCATTTTATGTCTTGCTTTTTTACTTGCTAACATGCTGGTAATCTGTATTCACAGCAAGTTCATTATTAGTAGTGGCTGCTGAGTATCCTAGAGTATAGCCATATATAGTATATAGAGGTTGGGCTGCATCATCCTTTGTTAAAAACCTCAAAATCTAGGCGATCAAACAGCACGGCTTGTTTCTTGTTCATACTTTGTGTCTGCTTAGGTTGGTGGAGCCTCTGAACCATGTTGTTCTCACTTGTGGGCCCAGGCTGTTGGAGCTTCCTCATGTGGGATGTCACTGGTCTGTGTGCCTGGGAAAGGGACATGGCAGATAAATTGTGTAGTGACTTTTTTTTTAAAGGAGTTTACTTTATTTATTTAAGAGAGAAGGTGCAAGGTTGGGGGGGGTGTAGTTGAGGCACAGAGAGAGAAGGAGAGAATCTCAAACAGACTCCCTGCTGAGTGCAGAGCCCAACTCAGGGCTCGATCCCACCACCCTGAGGTCATGACCTGACCCAAAACTCAAGAGTCGGATGCTAAACTGACTGAGCCACCCAGGTGCCCCATTGTGTAGTGACTCTTAAAGGATCTTTATGCATGTATTTTTTCATATGTGTGTGGAAATTGCCGAGTTAAAATGTGTGTATATCTTTTAAATGGATAAGTACTGCTAAAGTGTCTTCCAAAAAAAAAAAAGTACTGGCTGATATTCTTATCTACAGTATATTAGACTATTCTGGCTAACATGGATATGGTCATTCTTTAAATCTTTATCATTATTGATAAGCGAAAATTAGTATTTTAATTTTCATTTTCTTAATTGGTAGTGAGTTTGAGCTGCTTGTCACTGAGGCCATATTCTCCTTATTTCCTATATATTGTGCTTCCTTTTGTATTACCAATATGTTTATTATCACATGTAAGTGTTTGATTTGCTCATGAGTTTCATGAACTTTTATGCTATTGAAATTCAGGTACACAGGGAATATAATTAAAGGCGTTATAAACATGGGTTCCTACAACTATCTCGGCTTTGCACGGAATACAGGATCATGTCAAGAAGCAGCTGCCAAAGTCCTAGAGGAGTATGGCGTCGGAGTGTGTAGCACTCGGCAGGAAATCGGTAAGCGCAGGCTCTGTTTGACCAGCTGATGTTCTCCACTGTGCTACTCAGGAGGGAGTAATGCTGGTACGGAGCTAGAATAGTAAGCATCCAAATACGTACTTTGCTGTATAGTTTCTGAAGTAATGGATGATTTTAATGCGTTCAACACATTTTGAGACATATTTACCTTTTCCATTGTATAATAAAGTGGGTCTAGAAAGATTCCATAAACGTGATTCATTTATAACTTTAATGTTGACTTTGTTGGCTTTTACAAATGATAGTGGTTAAGGGTGCCACTTACTAGTACTGACCTCATGGACATATGAGGGTTAATGTGTTTCCATACCGGTAATTGGAGACTAATAATAATTCCTATCTTATAGGACTGTTTGAAGAATTAAATCAGCTAATTCATGTAAAGTGCTTGTGACATGGTAAACACTCAGTAAATGTTAACTATTTTTATTACTAGTGTAAATCTATAAAATGTAAAGGTGAACAGATTTATGTAAAGATAGTTATTTTTTTTTTAAAGATTTTGTTCATTTATTTGAGATAGTGCGAGTGCAGAGAGAGAAGCAGGCTGAGCAGGGAGCCAGATGCAGGGCTCAAACCTAGGACCCCAGGATCATGACCTGAGCCAAAGGCAGGCGTTTAACCAACTGAGCTACCCAGGAGCCCCTAAAGAGAATTAATTTTTGTTCATAGGAAGATTTCAAATTCTTCGATTTGTTTGAGAGAACTAAAAACTACAGAAATTATAAGGCAACTTCCAGGATGTTTGTTACCGGGAATCACCCCAGAACTTAGTGGATTAAAACAGTAATTCCTCATTATTTCTTGTGGGTCCAAAGACTGGCAAATGTAACTGGGTCATTTCCACTCAGGGTCCTTAATGATGTGGCTAAGGAGCATTGTGCCGTGATGACATATAGTAGTCAGACCTTACATCTTTATGGCACTTTATACTTCATAAATTGCTTGAACCTATTCTCTCTCTTGATCCTCACAATAGTATCATGAGGTAGACAGAGCAAATATTGTTACTGGTATTTAGCAGAAACTGAAGCCCAGAGAGATTAAATGACTTGATTAAGGCTTTGAGAACATGTAGCATCCTAGTTCAGCAGTCTTTTTTCTCATCCTCTTTTCTGAATTTAGCCAGTATCATTGATCAGTCTTGTTTGGTCCTTAAGGATTTGAGTATTGATATAAAATCATAGTATAAAGGGGGGGGATGCTTTTTAATTTGTCTTTTGCTACATAACAAATCATTCTAAAACTTAGTGACTTAAAACAGAAAACATTTATTTGCTTGTGATGCCGCAATTTGGGGAGGGCTTGGCATTTATCTTGACTCCATGTGGTATGGGTGGGCCATTCTGGCCAAAGATGGAGTATCCAGGACGGCTTCACTTACATGTTTGGCACCTCAGCGGGGTAGTGGGATGAGGTGAGGTCTCGCTGAGCCCTGCATTCCACTTCCATATAGTCTCTTGTCCTCCAGAGCCTCTCCCTCTCCATGTGGCCTCTCTTTACAACAGCTAGTTAGACTATTGTACATGGTAGCTGACTCCAAAGGTATAAAAGCAGATGTTGCAAGGCTCTTAAGGCTTAGATTGGAACTGGCATGTGTCAGAAGGGGTGGGAGAAATTGTTGGCAACTTTCTTTACGGGAATTCCATCCCAGGTGGCGAATCTGAATGTGTTCACCTATGGTGTCCTTGATCAGCCCTTTCTCTTCATAATACTCTCCCATGGAGCTTAGTCTGAAAAGGTCGTCACATGTAGCCTATGATTTCTTTTTATAAAGTAATGAGTGGTTCTTAAATTTGGGATTTAGTGGTATTAACTTCATTAACTTCTCCATGCAGGAAACCTGGACAAGCATGAAGAGCTAGAAAAGCTTGTGGCAAGTTTCTTGGGAGTAGAAGCCGCTATGGCATATGGCATGGGATTTGCAACAAATTCAATGAACATTCCTGCTCTTGTTGGCAAAGTAAGACTTAGGCTGTCGTTGATGAAAATGCTCTTGCATATTTTGTTTTATTTTGTAAAGCGTTCAGAGCAAGCCCAAGGCTGTTGTAAGCTTCAGACTACACGTGGTCTACCCAAAGATATTTCTGTCACAAATTTTCGATAAGTATATCCCAAGGAGACTTTATCAGTTGAAGCTTTCTTGCTAGAACCCATGATTCTTTCTCTTCCATTAGATGACTCTTGCCTTCTTCATTTCATACAGTTTTGAAAGGGATTCTAAGAAATAAAAAACCTCATAAAAGGCTAAAATTTTAAAAGAAAGAATGTTTAAATTGGAAGGTTACTTAACATATGAAAATATATGGGTACCCTAATACTTGTTCTTATCATAATACATGTTGCTCAGAGATACATGGGCAAAATATGTGTATATATGTAAAATACATGTAATGATACAGGTTAAAAGTAATAATATAAGTTAATAATGAAGATTAAAAGTAATAGTAATAACAGTAATAAAAGTTTGTGTGTGGGTAGAGTTTGTAAGGGGGTAGTTAAGGAGAGAAGAGATAAGAGACTGTAAGTTACATTTTAGGAGGTTGGCACTCTCAGCTTGAAAGGGCCCTGAAGGTTTTTGTTTTATTTTTTATTTTATTTTTTTAGAGAAAGTGTGGGTGCATACACACAAGTGCACAAATTGGGGGGGTCAGGAGGGGCAGAGAGAGAGAGAAAGAATCTCAAGCAGACTTCGTGCCAAGCGCGGAACGCAGGATGGGGCTTAGTGCCATGACCCTGAGACCAGACCTGAGCTGAAATCAAGAGTTGGATGCTTAACTGACTGAGCCTCCCAGGCGCCCCAAAAAGACATAACAATTTTATTTATTATTTATTTTTTTATTTTTAAAAGATTTTATTTGTTTGACAGACAGCAATCACAAGTAGGCAGAGAGACAGGTGGGGGTGGGGTTGGGGAGAAGCAGGCTCCCCGCCGAGCAGAGAGCCCGATGCGGGGCTTGATCCCAGGACCCTGGGATCATGACCTGAGCTGAAGGCAGAGGCTTTAACCCAGTGAGCCACCCACCCTGGTGCCCCAAGACATAACAATTTTAAATGTATACGTACCTAATAATAGAGCTTCAAAGTACATGAAGGAAAAATCGGAAGAAATTGAAAGGAGAAATGGACAAAATACATAATTGTTACTAGACATCTCCATTCCGCTCTCTGAATAATTGATAGAAGAACTAGACAGAAATTCAGTAAGGTTATGGAACACTTGAAAAACATTATCAACCAACTTGACTTAATTGACATTTATGAAACACTTCACCTAACAACAGCAAAACATTTACCAAGATAGACCATTTTCTGGGCCATTAAAAAAGCCTCAGCAAATTTTTAAAAATTTAAATTGTTCACAGTGTGTTCTTTGATCATAATGGAATTAAATTAGAAATCAGTAACACAGAGATATCTGAAAATCCTCAAATATTTGAAAATTAAACAACATATTTCCAAATAATCCATAAGTCAAAGAAGAAAGGAAAAATAGAAAATACTTTGAGCTAAATGGAAATGTAGCATGTTATAGTATGTGAGATGAAGCTAAGGCAATATTCAAATGGAATATATAGCTTTAAGGGCTTGTAGTAAGAAAAGAAGAAAAGTTTTGAATCTGCAATCTACATAAGGACTTCGAAAAAGAAGAGCAGATTAAACCCAAAGATTTCAAATAGAGGAAGGATAAAATAAAGCTAAATCCAGAAATCAGTGAATTAGGAAAAATGAGTGAAACCAAAGGTGGTTCCTTTCTTTTTTTTTTTTTTTAAGATTTTATTTATTTATTTGAGAGGGAGAGAGCACAGAGAGAGAGGGAGAAACAGGCTCCCCTCTGAGCAGGTAGCTAGTCCCAGGGCTCGATCCCATGACCCTGGGATCATGACCTGAGCCAAAGGCAAACGCTTAACCAGCTAAGCCACCCAGGTACCTCCCAAAGTGATTCTTTGAGAAAATGAATAAAATTAATAAATCTCTAGCCAGACTGGTAAGGGTAAAAAATAGAGAAGGCACAAATTACTGGTAGCAGGAATGAGAAAGAGTACATCACTACACATCCTACACACATTAAAAGGATAACAAGGAAATATTAAGAACAACTTTATGCTGGTAAATTCAACAACTCAGATACAATGGACAGATACCTCGAAAGACATAAATGTATGGTTCTTTGACTTCACATTGATTATAATACATTCCTGTCCTGCATTTGAGTGGTATAAATCTTGAGATTCTTATTTGGAATTTCTCAGAATTTTTCACACTAGAGAGTTAAATGATGTCATTCTGCTCTTCCCTGGATGTTCAGAAACTAATCACATAGAATTAGAGATCTTATATACAGACTTGGAAGGTACTACCTTAAAGATTTATCTTTCAAATCAAACATTACCATTGAATGTTATTAAGTATCATTTAATCCATTAAAGGCAGGAACTAATCCAGTTTTAATATATCTTTGAATCTGATGCTGAGTTTCTATGTGAAGTGGTTGATTTTTCAGCTTAAAGGCAGGCGGAGACAGTATATTATAGATTAAGAGCATGTGTTCTGGAAGCAGAAGCTTTCTAATGAGTCACTCACTAGGCTTGTGACCTTGAGCAAGATCTGTAACTCCTCTAAAAGGGAGTTTCCTCTTATGTAATGTGGGGATAATAATAGTACCTGCTTCATAGATTTTTTTTTTTAAGATTTTATTTATTTATTTCACACAGACAGAGATCAAGAGGCAGGCAGAGAGAGAGAGGAGGAAGCAGGCTCCCTGTGAGCAGAGAGCCCGATGTGGGGCTTGATCCCAGGACCCTGAGATCATGACCTGAGCCGAAGGCAGAGGCCTTAATCCACTGAGCCACCCAGGTGCCCCCATAGATTTTTTTTAATGGGGATTAAAAGTAATAATGCCTTTAAAACCCTTAACATAATGCCTGGAACATATTAAACCCTTAGCTTTTAACTGCTGACATTTAATTTTTATTTTATTTTTGAACTCGGGATATAATAGAGCGCCATAGTAGATTGATACATTGAAATGGTGAATAAGGCTGTCTAAAAAGGAGGCACATAGCAAGTTATATTGCAGATTTTGTCAGAAAAAAAAAAATGAGCAGGAAAGAGAAGAAAATAAAATTGTATGGAGGGGAAGGAAGGGCATCCTTTTAAGGTATAATGGAATGCCAAGAGTGGTAAGTAAAGGGTTTGAAGATTTGCAGAAGAGAAATTCAGTATCTCTTCATTTTCTGCACCCTCCCCGCCTTTTTTTCATTTTTAACACTTTTTTCAAAGATTAATTTAGCATTACAGAAGAGTTGTAAAAGGATACAAAGTTCATGTATACCCTTCACTAAGCTTCCTTTTATGTTAATATCTTATACAACAGTTTATACAACAACAATTTATCAAACCCCAAAACTAAGCTTGATAGAATACAATTAACTGAAGTTCAGAACTTAACACCAGGTTTTCCACTGATACCACTTTCTGTCGATCTCCATGGGATCTCCTCAATGTCTAGTGTGTGACAGTTCCTGTCTTTCCTTGTCTTTCATTATTACCTTGACTATTCCGAAGGCAGAATTGTTGCTTCTCCCCTATTCATTTATATTAGTAGAGTTTCGTGAATATTTTATTATTTGGGTCCAACACGGTGGCCCTTTATTTTGTTAATGAAGTTGTTCCAGTTTTGGCCATTGGGAGATCTTTCACGTGGGCTCCTGTGCCATTTGAATATGTGCTTATCTTCGCCCCCACCAAAGACCACTTTCTTAATTTGTAGCAGGACTAGAGGCTCTGGGCTTTTTTTTTTTTTTTTCCATTCTTTTTTTTCTTTCTTTTTTTTTTTTTTTTTTTTTTTTTTTTGGTGGGTTTGGTTTGTTTTTTTTTTTTTTTTTTTTTTTTTTTTTTTTTTTTTTTTTTTTTTTTTTTTTTTTTTTCAAAACCTATTTTAGTTTTGGGGTCAACCAGTTCTCCATTCAGCCCTGTTTTTTTGTTTTTACACTGGAGGATGGTATTTAGAAATCAAGGTCTGTTGTGTTTATGGCCACTTGGGTGTCACTGCTTCTTGTCCCTTAGTGCATATAGCTAGAAAAATATCTGCATTTGTGCTAACTCATGCATACACAGGTCTGTGTGCATGTGTATATATTACATATACATTTTAAAACCCATCAGCCCATACTGCTACCTCCATCTCTACTTCTTTTTTTGTTTTTAAAGATTTTATTTATTTATTTGAGAGAGAGGCAGTGAGAGAGCATGAGTGAGGAGAAGGTCAGAGGGAGAAGCAGACTCCTCGTGAAGCTGGGAGCCCGATGCGGGACTCGATCCCGGGTCTCCGGGATCATGACCTGAGCCGAAGGCAGTCGTCCAACCAACTGAGCCACCCAGGCGTCCCATCTCTACTTCTTTTTAATGCACACATTTTTAACCAAGTAGCATTTTATTTTAATAATAAAAACTTTGGGGGCGCCTGCGTGGCTCAGTAGTTAAGGGTCTGCCTTCGGCTCTGGTTATCCCAAGGGACTGGGATCGAGTCCCACATTGGGCTCCCTGCTCAGCAGGGCGCCTCCTACTCCCTCTGCGACTCCCCCTACTTATGTTCCCTCTCTCACTGTCTCTCTCTGTCAAGTAAATAAATAAGATCTTTAATTAATAATATAATAAAAACTTGGCTCACAGTAAAAATTGCAGACATCTGCTGTTAAAATTTAAGTATTCCTCTAAGAATATTTTGTTAAAATTTGTGTGTGTGTGTGTGTGTGTGTGTGTGTGTGTGTGTGTGTATCTTCTTTCTTTTGTTCTCCTGGAAACATGCTGATACTTTCTGCAACTTACTCTTAAAATGTAATTGGGTATTTTGAGGACACTGTTGACAGAAAAACCTGTTGCTGAGTTCAGATCTTACGGGTTGAAGGGCCTGAGCTGTGGAAGAGTAGGAACCTGGGATGAAATAAAATCCCTGAGAACCTCAGCCTTTTCTTGTTGCCTGAGGAGAAACTCGTGTTTACATGTTAAAGTAGAGCTTATTGAGGGATTTTAAAGGCAAAATTGAGGCCTACACTTCATGTCAGTGGGGAGAGTATTAGTAAGTATAATCCTCATTGAAATGGGAAGTATTATTAGGAGACGAAGAATGCTTTACTCCCTCAGCGCCCTTGTCCCCCACTTTTTCCCACGAATAGTAGTACATCATACCAAAACTTGTATGGAATACCGTCAAATGACCGAAACTGACACCCTATGAATAAACCATCTGATACATCAGATTTTAGGTATAAATAAAAGCCTCTTTCTACATGTCTGAATATTTAAGCCCGTCACAGGACTGAAGAAATTAAAAGGCTAGAATTTTGTATCTGCTTCTAAGTTAATTTTGCAAAACAAGAATATATATACCTTTCTTCTTGAAATTGATAATTTTGCTGTTGTATAAGCTTTCCTTAATAAAAGAGCATTATTAATGATTTTAGCATTTTGCCATTTGTGTAAGTAAGGCTTTCCCCCTAGCTTCTTACCTTTCTGTGCTGGTGGTTTTGCAGGGTTGCCTGATTCTGAGTGATGAGCTGAACCACGCATCGCTGGTTCTAGGAGCCAGACTCTCAGGAGCAACCATTCGAATCTTCAAACACAACAGTGAGTTTGATGACTTCACTGCAGGCCTTAGTGTTTAATATTCTCTGGGTTAATGGCAGTGATAACATTAGTTACATTAATAATGGAAGATACAAATGAAGCATGTAGCAACATTTAAAATGTCCTTCTGGTCCAGTCCTTTAAAAGTTACCCTCTTCCTCATTAGAAATAGAGGCTGAAGGAAGCCTTTTAGTACAAAGTACAACATTTTCCTTTTACTTAACTTTTAACTCTTTCATCTTCCTTGTTTACAAGTCACTCGTTTCGTGTGCGTTTACTAGATGCCTATGGTGTATCTTTCTGTAACACCAGGGCTACTGAGATGAATAAAGCAGGGTCTCATCTTAAGGATCTCCACCTCGTTAATGAAGAGACTATAGAGAAACCACTAGTGGAATGCCACTGATACAGAACAGATACTGGAGTATAGATGTGAGCAGATGCTGTAGAGGCACAGAGGAAGAGGCACTGTCAGAACGTTCTCCCTAAGTGGAAGTGTCTTGTGTATTATCAAAATAACGATTAACAATAAAAAAGTAACTTTTGTAGTTAAAATACTCACGTGTAGGAAGGAAAGATTACCAAACTGTATGCCTAATATCTTTTTTTTTTTTTTTTTTTTTTTCAAAATGTGTACACACTGGGACGCCTGGGTGGCTCAGTTGGTTAAGCGGCTGCCTTTGGCTCAGGTCATGATCCCGGCGTCCTGGGATCGAGTCCCGCATCGGGCTCCCTGCTCAGTGGGGAGCCTGCTTCTCCCTCTGCCTCTGTCTGCCTGTGCTCACTCTCTCGCTCGCTCTCTCTCTGAGAAATAAATAAACAAAATCTTTAAAAAAAAAAAAATGTGTACACATACAGACAAAAGTCTGGAAGAATAAACACCCAAGTGTGAGATCTGTGCTCTGGATGGAAGGCTTATGGATGCTAATAACTTCTGTCTTTGTCTTATCTAAGATGTTTTATAATGAGGATGATACAAACAGTATTTTGTTTTATGAAGTACATGGCATTATTGGACACAATTGTGTAACCTCCTTGCTTACAACACATTGTGAACTTCGTTTGACTCCATGGGACTCTCCTCCTCCCCTAATGCGGTGGCGGGTGGAGTTGCCCCCGTTCAGTCCATCCCTCTGTTTGGACATCAAGGTTGTTTCTCAGTTTTTCTACTAAAAACAGTACTACCTACATATATATATTTTTTTTAAAAAATTATTTATTTATTTATTTTGACAGAGAGATCACAAGTAGGCAGAGAGGCAGGCAGAGAAGGGGGGAGGGGAAGCAGGCTCCCTGCCGAGCAGAGAACCCGATGCGGGGCTCGATCCCAGGACCCCGGGATCATGACCTGAGCCGAAGGCAGAGGCCTAACACACTGAGCCACCCAGGCGCCCCTACCTACTCACATTTTTGCTCAGTGATCTGATTAATGCCTTAAGATAAATTCCTGGTAGTCTTAGGATGCCTGCTTAAAAGGTTATAAAATTTTTAGGCTTTTCCAAATTGCCTCGAAGTATGATGCAAATTTTTACTCAGCAACATGACAGTGACTGTACTCACAGGCCGACATAGGGCTTAAAATATTTTCTTTTTTTTTTTTGTAATTATTTTTATTAACATATGGTGTATGATTTGCCCCAGGGGTACAGGTCTGTGAATCATCAGGCTTACACATTTCACAGCACTCACCGTAGCACATCCCCTCCCCAATGTCCATAATTAAAATATTTTCTAATGGAATCAGTCAATAACATGTTAATTTCTATTTCTTTGATTATTAGATGTTAAGCAACTTTTTTATACAGTTAATTGTGTTTTATTTCTTTGTGAATTGGCCATTTTCAAACTGTTTCTGTTTTCCACTGAGTATAAGAGCCCTTTATATTAATTACTTTTTCTTCTGTGTTGCAGTATTTTTTATTTCATTTTTAACTTTGTTTTTAGTGTCTTGCTGGTAGATTTATAAAAATGTTGATGTTGGTACATTTATTGTCTTACAAGTTTTAGAGTTTGCATAATGCCTTCCCTGTTTGTTTTTTTTTAATTATTTTATTTTTATTTTTTTTAAGATTTTTATTTATTTATTTGACAGACAGAGATCACAAGTAGGCAGAGAGGCAGGCAGAGAGAGAGGAGGAAGCAGGCTCCCTGCGGGGCTCCATCCCACGACCCTGGGATCATGACCTGAGCCGAAGGCAGAGGCTTTAACCCACTGAGCCACCCAGGCGCCCCTGCCTTACTTGTTTTAAGATCATAAAGTTATTCTCTTATATTTTCTTTTTATGGTTTTGTGATATATTCTTTATTTAAGTCTTTAATTTGCATGGACTTTAGGGAGCATAATACGAGAGAGATAATTGAATCCTTTTTCTAAGTAGGTGATACGGTCAAGCATTCTACTACAGGTACTTCCTTTCATCTAAAATTTTGAGTCAGTATTTTTCTCTTCCTTTCTGTCTATAAACAGAGGAAACGAAAACAATGAGTGCATTTTTATTTGTCTCCTGCTGCTCGCCACACATTGGTGTCTGCTGCGGACGAGGCAGCTTCACAGTATTTTCTGTGGTAGCATCCCCTCTCTGGGTTAGGTAGCCTATTGTTTTGTTATGAGTAACTGAAGGTATAAGTACAGGCACAACCTTTGGTCATCTCACTTGTGGTATGTGTTTTTATTGCCTTCCTTCCCTTTCCTAACCAAAGTCCTTTCATGGGAAGAGCAAAATCATATAACTTTGTAACCCCCTCCTTCAGTCCTGAGCAGTAAAAAATATAAAATCACATTTTATGATGGGGTGCCTCCCACCCCTGTTAAATATACCCCAGACTTTATATTGCATAGATTTGGGGGCAGGGGTCCTTAAGGCCATTATTTCAGAGCAGATATTTTCAGTCTGAAACCTGCTATAGTGGCGGCAGTGGCCTTCACATTCTTTATCAGTAACAGGAGAATTACGATCTTCAGTCGTAGCACAAGACAGGTTGTTTCTGGGCTTGGTAACCGTCCTTAGGACCAGGAGAGCTGATCAAGTCAGACATGGAACAGTCTCAACTGATGGCCGCGTGTTCTTAGCACGTAATCTCATGCATGCCCAAACTAATGTGTTTTGAGCCCACTGCTAAGAGAAAGCTACTTAACAAGTGTTTATTGAGTGTATCCTAGGTGAAAGGAAGCAGGGCGTGTACTTTGAATTTTCCCCCGTATTTGCGTTTTAGGAGGTGTATGCATTTGTTTATTTGCACTCTTGGTTAGTCTTCTTTATGCATGTATTTCTCTCTTTTTTTTTTAAATTTCTTTTCAGTGTAACAGTATTCATTGTTTTTGCATGTATTTCTGAATGAGTCCCTAGGATTAAAGATACAGTTGATTCCACAAATACCAAAAAAAAAAAAAAAAAAAAAACAGTCAGGTATTTAACATGAAACATCGGTCATTTCACAGGCATGCTACCCAGTGGAACCTTCGCCTGTGCCACAGTCATTTAGTGGAATTTCTGTGGTTGTGAACATTCATTACCTTTTAGATGAGATTGTCATTCAGGCTAGCAGGAGCTCACCCATTTTGCCTTATCTTTTTCTGCTCAGTTCTGATTATGTTAATGTCCTTCGATGTCTGAGACACATTTCCTGAATAAGAAATGTGTATTTGCATTTCTGAAATAAAGTTCAGAAAGAGGAAGGTACTTTGTGCTGAAATTCTGTTTTGTGTGCTACAGATATGCAAAGCCTAGAGAAGCTGTTGAAGGATGCCATTGTTTATGGTCAGCCTCGGACACGAAGGCCCTGGAAGAAAATTCTAATCCTTGTGGAGGGAATATATAGGTAATCCTGCTTTCTCATTCTTATCTTTCTGATTTGGCTCCAGGAAGTTGTAGAATATTTTAAGCAGAAGGGAATGGTAAACAGGACCGCTCTGGACACTAAGGAGGCAGTGTTGATGATTTGATAATAAAATACCTGGAAGCAGAGTTAGCACTAGCACCGAAGTCTTTTTGTCTGGTTTTTCCTTATTCTTTCCATCATGCTGATGGTCTTCAAATCCCCTTCCTTTTTTGCATCCTTTATTTTTCTCCTGTTTGTGTATGTATGGGCAAGAACTGGAATATGTTTTCTAATGTGTCAAAACAAATTCTATATCATTTCATTTTAAGAAAGATTTTATTCTGGTTTATTTGCAGCCCTTGCACTTACTCTCTTACGTCTTATCTTTTTTATTCTCTTATTCTGCCATTTTAATTTCATCTGCAGTGTAATGCAAAATCCAATGTTGCCTGTAATTGCAAGTGTTAGAAGACTCTGTTGTGACCTTTATCCATCTGTGGTGAATGAAGATCAATTCTGTTCTGGTGCTTGTTTGAAAAGATCCAGTATCCTTTCCCCTAGACATCTGCCTGGCCGTGGCATCATCTAACTTTGCCTGTTTAAAATCACAGGCAGAGTTGTCAAACCATTTAAAAAAGCAACAAAAAAGTTAGAAAAAGGAATAGTAATAGTAAGGTGGCCAACTCCTAATTTTGAGTTAAAAAGACTCAGTGTGTGTGTTTTGTATCCATTTTGCCAGCATGGAGGGATCTATTGTTCGCCTTCCTGAAGTGATTGCCCTTAAGAAGAAATACAAGGCATACTTGTACCTAGATGAAGCTCACAGCATTGGGGCCCTGGGCCCTACAGGCCGAGGTGTGGTGGATTACTTTGGCCTGGATCCTCAGGATGTGGATGTTATGATGGGGACATTCACGAAGAGCTTTGGGGCTTCTGGAGGCTACATCGGAGGAAAGAAGGTAAGCGGGCCCTGCCGATTGAGCAGCTAAGGGTGCAGGTGCTTCTGGCTACCATATTTGGTGACTCACATGGAGCAGATAAGCATCCCGAACTGGGATGTGGAGATCCTGAATTTGTTTTTGGCTTCGGCTCACACTGCCAGCGGGCTTCACAATTCAGCTGCTCAGTGAGCGATTCTGAGCAACTGAAGGCTGGTTCTGTTCATTGTTTGTTGTTTTCTTATTTGAGCTTCGTCCTAAACGACATGCTGATCTGACATACAGAACACCCTCTTGTGTGAAGGGACCCGCAGTGGTGCTGCCCCTTTGCCAGTCTTCTTCCGGATTTGACTTGCACCCGCAGTTTCCCAAAAGTAGTGAGTTTCTGAGAGCCAGTGGGAACAGAAGACCAGTTTCCCCGCCCTTGGCCCTATGGGTGAGCATAAAGACAGGAAGGAAACGATTATTTTGCATGATCTGGTTTACTAGAAGGCATTGTAGTTTTCAATTTAAAAATTGTGTAATGAACTCTGAGGCATTTGAGAATGAGTATGGTGTGATGGAAAAGGTTGAACCGTGAGACAGAGGCTTAGGTTTGAATATTTCCCTAACATTGTGAGCCCTGGGGCAAAGCATTTAACCTTCCCATTTCCTTATCAGTAAAACAGAAATAAATATGCCTAGCTTATAAACTTGTAGTAAAGGTTGAAAAAATAGTGTATGTCCATGCTACAACATGGATGAACTTGAAAGCATTGTGTTAATTTTTAAAGAAGTCAGTCACAAAAGGTCACATATTATTTATTTTATGTGATATATCCAGAACAGGTAAATTAGAATGTAGGTTAGTAGATGCCAGGGCTGAGGGGATGAGGTGAGTGGAAGGTGACTGCTGGTGGGGACGAGGTTTCTTTCTGAGATAATGAAATGTTCTAAAATTAGATAGTGGGGTGCCTGGCTGGCTCAGTCGGTAGAGCATACGACTCTTGATCCTGAGGTCATGAGTTCAAGTCCCATGCCCATGTTGGGTGTGGAGCCTACTTAAAAACAAAATAGCTAACTAACTAACTAAATAAATAAGTATTTTCATAGTGATGAAAGTTGCACAGCTCTGTGAACATACTAAAGCCACTGAACTGTACACTTCAGAAAAGTGAATTATATCTCAATAAAACTTATTGTCAAAAAAACTCCATAGTATTAATAAAAATAAATTGTCCAGTATTTTGTGGCATGTAGTAGGAACTCTTAAGTATCTTTAATTCCTTTTTAAAAGTTGACATTAGGGAAGCTTAAAGCATGGACTTTCTCTTAGTAATGATTGTCTTTAAGGAAAACTCATTATTGGTTTCAGTCAAGTTTGATAGATTTTTTTTAACCTCAAATTTTTGTTAATGGGGCCAGGCTGACTTTGGAGAGTTGTTTGCTTTTTGATGAGATTTACTGCTAAACCAGAGGACTTAAAATAATACTCTGGGACATCATTTTCGTCTGGTATATCTGTGCTTTTGTGGCTTTTATACAGTTTTTAGTGTTTTTGAAGTGATGCACTGTTTTACAGTCATATTTTGTGTCTCCTTGTTGGAGTCTGGTACGTGAGCTATTTTGTGTGCTTGTTTTATTGAAAGAGTTAGTGAAGTTAAAAGGAGAGAATAGGGATATACCACTGATTGTTTTGGACTCCTTGCAACTGACATACAAAGTTTTTCTTCGTTCAGTGAGCTGGCTTTCCTGTTCTCATGAAAGACCCAGGGAATTTCTTAAAAGCAGTCAAAGCACTTTAATTCAGCGTTGTAGATCTGTCCATAACATTAAGTGAGATGTTCTCCAAATTTAGAGGGCTTCTTTAAAGCTATTTTTTCTTTCTTTCAAGTTGTGGCCTGTTTAGAAAACAAACAGCCCGAGTGAGGGTGTTGGCATGTGTCAGACACAGTTGTCGCTGAGAGTGTCCTCTGACCACGGCGGATACCTTGCATCTCAGATGAGCGGCCCTCTCCCCGGGCTGTTGAGGCAGGAGGAGTCTGCTTTTACCTGGAAGGCCGGCAGTGACCTTGCGGAGAACTGAGGCTTCCTCTCTAATGCCTCGCTTCTGTGAACTCCCCAGGAGCTGATAGACTACCTGCGGACACATTCTCACAGTGCCGTGTACGCCACGTCGCTGTCGCCACCGGTCGTGGAGCAGATCCTCACCTCTATGAAGTGCATCATGGGGCAGGACGGCACGACCCTTGGTAAGTCTCTGTTTTCTTGGAAGATTTCCTCTGCTCCGTAAATGCAGCAGTCAAATGAGCTCTTTTCCTTGAACTTTTTCCCTAAAATGAGGAGTCTGGTAGACGGATGGGCTGACCTGGCAGGTGGGTGGGGCCTTGGTTGCTACGGGCACTTTGCAGCATGTCTGGTACACATCTGCCAGGAGAACTCGGCTGGTTTGCTTCAACTTTCTTGTCTATAGATGGTACCGCTTTAACCTTACTGTCTTACTGTCTTCCTTAGTCTTCAGTGGTAAGCTTCAGGGTCTTTCCTGAGTTGCACGATTTTTTTTTTCTGAGTTGCACAATTTTATATGAAGATGTAACTGTGTGTAGCGATGTTTCATTCCTGTTGTATTTAAAAGCTGCTCTTTGCATGTATTAATGTTCTTGATTCAGTGCCTTTCGAAAGAGTTTCTAATTGAACAATAGGTAATAAAAGGCATCCTGAATTTGTTTATTCTGTCTTTGGTGGAATTTGTAGTCCAAACTAGGCACGCTGACAGGAACACACTGAAATGAACAATGAATAAAATGTGACACTTTTGAGTCACATTTTTGAGACACTTTTGAGTCACAAAAGAGAAAATTGCTTTCTCTTTTACTTTTATTCTGCATCACTAGAGGGCAGTGTTGATTGCAAAAAAGTTAGAACAATTGTGATTTTTGTTTTGTTTTGTTTTTGCATTTCTAGAAGTATTTCCATTGTATGAGACATACATTAATTTTACTTGCTTTTTAAATGCTTCTAAAGTGAGTTTTAGTCTTGTAAAAGATTTTACACTCTCAGCCTTGAGCTCTCTACTCTTCATTTATATAATATTTTCTTTTAAGATTAATTTGATTTGCATTGGAAAACAAGAAGGAAGTAGTCTGATTTTGATTGATGCAAACCTGTTTTCTTAAATCGGAATTTTTTCCCAATTTTTTTTTTCTGATCTGTGATATATCCTTATTATCTCTAGCGAGAGATTTTTGGAAATAGATTTTCAACATGTTGACCATTTCCAGTTTCATGAATTGTTTCCTTGGAGAAGAAAATAGTTCATTCATGTTGTGAGCACAGCATGGAGCCTGGGGAGTAACCCCCTCTTAACATTAGCTACGTTACCATCCCTTCTTCCTCATGGTGTTCGTAGAAGTAGTGTGTTTTGATCTGAGATATACATTTATATAGCTAGCAATTATCTAGTTACTTCACATAGATGCATCAACCTTATTGATTCAGAGTACAGACAGGTGACTAAAATGAATGGCTAAAAGCTGTCAGAGTTCATTTTGGATAATTCTTTGCCCTGTCCTAGAACGTGGATCTGTGT
Organism: Mellivora capensis; assembly: GCA_004024625.1. Taxonomy (NCBI): domain Eukaryota; kingdom Metazoa; phylum Chordata; class Mammalia; order Carnivora; family Mustelidae; genus Mellivora; species Mellivora capensis. The sequence goes on from PISX010020016.1 coordinate 35,798, forward strand.
GATGTCTGACCTCTGCATGAATGACTTATCTGTACTAAGTAGTGAAATCTAGGCTCTGCCGGTGGTGAGAAAATGAAATGTGGTAATTAGTTACAGGCTTTGGGTTAGCACTCATTTTCCAGTTTATTTATTGCCCTCTGACCACCCCCGAAGCTTAGTGGTGCGAAACATCAGCCATCGGATTGTGCTCACAGATTCTGAAGGTCAGGAATTCGGTGAGGGCACAGCAGGGATGGCTTGTCTTTGCTCCAAAATATCCGGGGCTGGAGCTGCTGGGGAAGACCCAAGCCCCAGGTGGCTGGGGGCTGGGATCATCTGGAGGCTTCTTCCTTCCCATGTCACTTGGGCCGAAGTGACTTGAACACTGGACTCAGCGGAGGCCGTTGACCAGAGCACCTTCACGTGATTTCCCCGTGAGGCATGGGCTCCTTGTCCCATGGTGACTGGGGATCCAGAGGGGGGTGCTTCAGAGCAAGCGTTCCCTAAGAACCTGCTGAAACCCCATGACCTTGGCTGATCTGTTGTTAACAAGCGGCTCACTGAGGCCAGTCCAGACTGCGAGGCGTGGGAAATCGGACTCCGCATCAAATGGGAAGTGGGTCCAAGAATTTGTGGCCATTTTAACAACTTGCCACTACCAGCTTTTATATATTTTAAAAATTGCTCTCTAAAACTTGTAATTAGTATAGGCAAACTTCTTTTTGCCACATTGCTTCTCTGCCAAAATAGAGGATAATAAAAATGTAACCCAAGGGGCACCTGGGTGGCTCAGTGGGTTAAGCCTCTGGAAATTTTGTGAGATTAATAAATGAAAATATGCATGCATATATGACATGCCCACTTAGCATAAAGTAGCTAAGAGTTGTTTCATTCATTCATTTATTTATTCGTTCATTCATTCATTGGATAATGACTAGGAATAACATGAAGAACACCAGCCCTCCTTTGTTGAGTGTTTATAACGCACCTGCTGCTATTGCTTCTCGACCTTTTGGCCAAGATCAAGTATAATGCACCTGCTAGGCCTTGAAGGGGAACAAAAAGTAAGGAGAGGACACATGCCTTGTCTTCAAGGAGCTTCCAGTCCTGCTGGAGAGGGAATACTAAGATAAGAAGTGACCTGA
>PISX010020017.1:0-36811 GCA_004024625.1 Mellivora capensis
AGTGGCTGCACCAACTTGCATTCCCACCAACAGTGTAAGAGGGTTCCCCTTTCTCCACATCCTCTCCAACACACGTTGTTTCCTGTCTTGCTAATTTTGGCCATTCTAACTGGTGTGAGGTGGTATCTCAATGTGGTTTTAATTTGAATCTCCCTGATGGCTAGTGATTATGAACATTTTTTCATGTGTCTGATAGCCATTTGTATGTCTTCATTGGAGAAGTGTCTGTTCATGTCTTCTGCCCATTTTTTGACATGATTATCTGTTTTGTATGTGTTGAGTTTGAGAAGTTCTTTATAGATCCTGGATATCAACCTGTTGTCTGTACTGTCATTTGCAAATATCTTCTCCCATTCCGTTGGATTCAGATTTTAAAGAGGATTTCATCCCCCTTTTCCCATCCTGGTGGGAACTCTGGACCAAGCCAAAGTTCTTCTCTTGGGCTTCTACAACAGATATGTAAGTGGACTTCCCTGTTTTCATTTTTATTCCCCTCCAATTTGTCCATCATGTGCAAAGTGACTACTTTCAAGGTTACATCACGTAATGTTTTCATCCTCTAATGACTTGCCATGCTCTTAGGAAAGAGTTACAAATTTCCACTCTGGCCTTAAGGGCCCTCATGTCTGGCTCCCAGGCACTTTTCCCTTATGTCAGGCCACTCTCCCACATGCCCATCAAGCTCCTGCCACACTGGATGACTCTCACATTCTTAAACCCAACATGTTCTTCTCTAGTTCAGTCTTTGCAAATTTGTTCCTTCTCCTAAAATTCATATTCTCTTAGCATCAGCTGCATAAGCATATTGATATGGCTGGTTCTTCCCACTCTTTCAACCTTGGCAAAAATGTCCCTTTCACAGAGCGGCTGTCTCTGACTTCCCTGACTATGGTTCTGAATGGTTATTCTCTTACACTGCTTCTTTTATATTTATCATAGATTATGGTACTTTATCTCTTTTCATTATCATGCCTCCCCCATTAGATGGAAAAATCCTTTGAGAGCAAGGGCCAGGATTGTTTTATTCATCAATGTATGTCTAGCACATATAACAGTACCTTTTGTTATATGTAGAACATCAAAATATAATTATTGCATGAGTGTTTAAACCAACATACACTTGTTGTTTGCTAGGCCATATATTCTCAGGCCCCAAAGAGGGCTGAGGGACCACATAGTGGTTTTTAAATAGTACTGTTTGGGACCTTGGTTTGATGTTTGTGACTTAAGGCAGAGCTGATTTCCAAATAGTGTGCCATAAATTGGCTTCAGATGTGCCCAAGCCTCCCCCACCTCAACCCTGCAGTGGCTCTAAGGGTCAGCTAAAGCATTTAAGCCATTAACTTTCACCCTGTCCTGTCAGTAGCCTGCCCGTTTGTCTCAGCAAGTTACACAAATACTATCAATTCTTGCATGTTCCAGGAAATAGAAAGGTTATCTCAAATTGGGGTGAAGGTGAAGGTAGAGGAAAGCAGGTGAGTATAATGTTTTGGCCCTAAGGTCATCTTCCTTCCAGCCCACAAATGCTGCCTGGTACCCACATTCAACCTGAGAATCAGAGCACTCATAATCTTATCAGCTTTATAAAGTGAAGCTTCTGGTTCAAATTTACTCTTTAGATATTTTTTTTTTCATACAAAGAAATATGCTTCTTAAATGATGTTTGAAAAATATTAGTAAAAGGACCTCACTTGACAAATAAGGGAACTAAACAAGCAATCTTCTGTGCTGGCCTGTCTTTATTTCCTCTTAGAAAGGTTTTATAGGGCTGCCTGGGTGGCTCAGTTGGTTAAGCAACTGCCTTTGGCTCAGGTCATGATCCTGGAGTCCTGGGATCAAGTCCCACATTGGGCTCCCGGATCCATGGGGAGTCTGCTTCTCCCTCTAACCTTCTCCCCTCTCATTCTCTCTCTCACACACACACACACTCTCTCAAATAAATAAATAAAATCTTAAAAAAAAAAGGCTTTATAAAGCACAGGCTCTCAGTCTAAAAGTCTAAATCTAAAATCTAAGAGTTTATTGGGAAACTTTAAAAACATTCTTATGTTAGGCAATACCTCACACTAATGAAATCAGAATTTTTGGAAGTAGGACTGAGGCATGAAGATATTAAAATAAGAAAACACTTGTTGAGATTAGTTTTAATAATAAATATACTTAATTTCTAACCTTTCATCTCATTAGTGACTGGTTTCAGAAACAACGCAAAAAATGGCAATAAAACTAACAAAATACAAATAGCATTTTAACAGACTTAAAGACTTTTTTTGGAAAATATTCTTAAAAATTGAAAAAGTAAAAATTTTTTTTGACAGTGGAAGAGCTCTGTAATTGAGAATAGATTTCTGGAAAAAGAAAGTATCTGTCAAGATTAGTTGCATAATTGGAGATGACTGCTAACCTCTTTCTTGGAAGGCAACATTAGGTTTTGTAGTGTTTAGTAATAAGAAATTGGCATGTTGCATAGGCTAGAGTACATGATGCTAATTTTAGATTCATGGGAAATGTTACTTAATCCTATTAGTGTGAGTTATATATGGCTATTTACAGCCTAAGTGCTGCGAAGTGAGGCTTTATCAAAGGTCTGTCTCTTCCACCAAGCAGGGTGACAAGCAATATGGAAAATTTCCTTCTAAAACCATCACCCTCTAAAGCTCGGACAAGAGGAGTCCTTTGTGAGGTTGTTGTGAGGATCAAACGTGGAAATATAAAAAGCATGTAAACACAATGCTTGGCAAGTAACATGGGCACCAAATGGTATCATTCTTATAGGTTATTATTCTTAAAATTGTCTTGATTCTCTTGTTGCTACTAATAATTTAGAAATCCAGAGATCTGAAAATGCCCTTGTAGCACACTGAGAATTCTTGTACCCTGTTCTCGATGCCTGGCACGGCGTTCACTGTTTGTTATTCTTACATGCAAACTGGTACTGTACATTGAAGAATATATTAAATGACAGACAAGAAAACCAAATGCAAGATTCCACCTAATTGGCTAATTGGTCGAAATCCTGACCATTTCATCAAATTTTCAGGTTCTTACAAGGAAAATACTAGAAATTTTACAGACATTATCCTCTTACTGTTAACATTGAAAAATTCCGATATGTCTTCAGTGACATAAAAGACCCCACTGAAGTAAGAAGGTGAGGAACCAGGGGATATATCACACTTAAGAGAGATAATATAAGGTCAGTACAGGTCCATTTTAAATTGCATATCATAAGACACCATTATCATTCTGCTAAACTCAGGACCTGATACTAAAAGGATAATACAAGAGTGGGGACACAACTGTTAAGTTGTTTAACAGCATTTAACTACCCTAACTGCCTGGACACATATACAGAAAGGCATACATCTAAATGTCTAAATAATAAAAGTATGTTAAATCAATACGTCAACATAAGAGCAACAATTAAATTATATCATTCTGCACAGTAGTATGATCATTAGGAAGTTAAAGTTAGAATCAGTGGGGAAAATGTTTCCTTGAAATGGGAGTAACTCTAAATTACCTAATGCATTTTTGATGACTAAATTAATCATACTGAGTTTTCCTTTTTTTTTTTAAATTTGTTTATTTGACAGAGAGCTAGAGAGAGAGCACAAGTAAGCAGAGCAGCAGGGAGAGGGGGAGAGAGAGAGAAGCAGGCTCTCTGCTGAGCAGGGAACCCGATGCGGGGCTCGATCCTAGGACCCTGGAATCATGACCCAAGCTGAAGGCAGCCACTTAACCAACTGAGCCACCCGGGCACCCCCATACTGAGTTTTCAATCAGGAACTAGAGGTATGGGATTTGTAGTGACCTCAATGCCACTCCCTCACTTCAGGGCAGGGGTACATCTCTCTCACAGTTCTGTTTTTTTTTCCTTCTCTCATCTTTTTCTTTCTTTCCTTGTAAATGGTGAGATACCCAGTTGTGGGTAGGAGTACCCAGTCAGCAGTCTTATGAGCAATAGTTAGCTTGTCTGTTCAGCCACAATGATCCCCTTAACTGACCCTTATATAAGCAGGTTTCCCCACTTGCCATGCTGTATGACATCACCCCAACATTTTTCATTCAGAAGTGGACATTCATTCAAGTGAAGCCATGGTCTCCTTCACTGGAATTTAGAATGAAGTAAAGAGATGGAAAGAAAAAAATGTAGGAGAGCACCATGTCTCCTCATCACTTAGGTTTCCACTAACATGTCCCTCCCTTGTAAAGATCTTTCCTGACCATCCAAGTTAGAAAAGCCCACTTCAATCACTCTCTATTTGACATCCTCCTGTTTTACCTTATTTTTGTCACTTATCAGTATGTGGAATAATCTTATTCTTGTTTATATGTCTATTCCTGACATCCCCTCTCTGGTGATAACTGTGCAGGTGGGCACTTTTATTTCCTTGTTTTCTATGCCTTTGGAGAGTAGTAACTAACACATATGGACACTCAAATGCTCAATGAGTTCATGAAAAGGTTGACAGATGTGATTTTTTTTTTCTGTGTCAGAAGCTATAAGCCAGTATTTCTTTAGCCATTTGGAATAATTGTACTTGATGCCACAAGGATAATTCAATTAAAACTGACAAAAGTTAAGTTCATGCAAAGGTCTTCTTCCCTTTCCCCCAAATCATGTTCTTCTTCATTTTCTCTCTCAGTAAAAGATACCACTCAGGATGCAAAAATGATTTTCTAGAATAATTTAACTCAAATCTTTAATGACTACAAGCATCCTACCATTTTCTTTCCCAATTCTCATAGTTAAAAAGAAACATGACTTAATTCTCCAATTCTGAACAAGGAAAAAAAGCCTAAAGAAGAAAAGGAAAAAATTCATCTCAACTTAAATTTTACAGACACTTGGCCTCCCTTACCAAGTAACATTGATCCTTTAAATAAACTCTCTCCTATAGGATCTAAACTAGTTACAGTGTAGCAGACTAATTCATTCTTCATTTAAACTAACTTTGTTTTTGAGACCTATCCTGTGCAGGGAACTATTCCAAATAAGATATGCAAAAAAGAACAAAGCCACATTTTTCTCCAGGAGCTGTTAATCTAATCATGCATTCTGGATAAGCACAAAATAGTTACAAAGAACACAGAGTTAAAGTGCAAAAATATATAGAACATAAAAGGAGCTATGGACATCCATAGGTATAAGTGTTAAGTTTTGATGGTAGATGTATTTCTGAACTAATGTGTGCCTCTGTGCATTATGTAGTAGGCCCAGGGTGGATAAACCAGAATTGGTCTCATGGAATTTATTATTTAGTAGAGGAGACTAAGTAAGAGAGAACCAAGTACAGATTGTAGTAAATGGTATGGTGGAAAAGAACAGGGTAATATGAGAAAAATATCTTAGGAGACCTACATTAAGTGAGAGGCAAAGTAAAAGAGGTCTTGAAAGGCTTGTCTGAAGATATGACACTGAAACTTAATACCTAAGGTAAGGGAATTGACCCATTCAGGAAGGGGATGGATACGATACAGGCAGAGGGAAGTAATCACCTTGACATGTTAGAGGAAATGAAAAAAAGTCACATAGCCAGAAAAGGGAGAGCAGAATAGCTTGAGATGTGTTGGGAAATGTTGGCTGATCAGGCAAAGCTCTGCAAGGTATTGTAAAGAGTCCATGTAGTTAAGCAACTTGAAAATTAACTAGGTATACCATTATTTAGATCTTAAATAATTAATAACTACTGATAAGGTACAGTACTAGGCACTGTTTCCTGGCAAGTTGACATGAGTAGACCTTAGATGAGTGTGTCTGAAACAAACTTTCTGTGGTTACGGGAGACCCAAGGACTTGGCTTAGAACACAGTGCCTTTACTCTTAAGTCCAGTCCTCACCCCTGGTCTCATTAAGAGTCTTCAGAGATATGAATAGCCTCATCTATTCTCTGATCATTCTTAGTAAGAGGAAATTACAAAAGAGGAAAATGCCTTCATCAGAAGAAACTCCTTTAATCTAGTTATAACTAGATAATGTTTTACATATGCGTCTGAGGTGTCCCAAAGGGAGGCCTTTTATTATTAGCATTGCCAGAGTTGTGCTAAGTCTGCTATATGCCAAATGCTTTGGAAAATCCCACTGACATCCATGGCTGTTGTGATGTTGGGAAATTATAAGTAGTGATAAGATGTCAGGAGTCCCACCTGCTCTAATGACTAGGAAGAGGCTAAAATATACTTTGAGGATAATAAGTTTAAAGAAAAATAAGCAGCTTTCATTTGATGCCCTGAGAGTGGGGAAGGAAAATTCTAAACATTTGTATAGCTAGCCATTTCCTCTTTGATGTGGGATGTTATATTTTAAAGACTTGGGAGAACAAAGCATGATTTAGATTTCTCTATCCTGTTGGAATCTTTAATCTTTCTAAAAATGTCACTTATTTGATTTTTCTAATTGAGGTATAATATAGTATAATGTTATACTAGTTTCAGGTGTACAATGTAACAACTTAATTTTTATATATACTGTGAAATGATTACCACAATAAGTCTAGTCAATATCTGTCACCATACATAGTTAAAAAATTTTGTTCTTATCTTGAGAACTTTGAAGATTTATTCTCTTAGCAACTTCCAAATATATAATACAGTGCTATTAATTACAGTCACCATATTGTATTTTTGATCCCCATAACTTATTTATATTATAAGTGGAAATTTGTACCTTTTGATGCCCTTTAGCTATTCTGCCCCCCACACCCATTGGGTGCTTATTGGTAAGCACCAATCTGTTTCCTGGATCTATGAGCTCAGTTATCTGTCTATTTATTTACTTTAGATTCCACATGTAAGCGAGATCATATGGTATTTATCTTTCTCTGTCTGACTGATTTCACTTGGCATAATGCCCTCAAGGTCCATCCATGCTGTCACACATAGTAGCCTGCTAGAATCTTGGCAGAGCTTTTTCAACTTTAATGTGCATGTGATTCACTTGGGGATCTTAAGATGCAGATTTTTGCTTCAGAAAGTTACAGGTGGGGCCTGACATTTTACACTTCTAATAAGCTCCTAGGGATGCAGGAGATGCTGGTCCATGAGCCAAAATTTGTTTAAAGCTATATAATTTATTTTGGAATGAGGGTGATGCAGAGCTGTTGAGAGATATTGGTAAGACAACTGTGTTCTAAATGTATTTCCTACTTATGAGTCTTGGACCCCTGAATTTCCCTAATGAGTGATTTACTCCTGTATGTTTTAACCTCTTCTTGTTTTCTCTTTCAAATGGAAATACTTTATGAACTGAAGTATATCAAAGTTCACTGAATTCTGTTGACTTTATTTCCTAATATCTGTATCACAGCCTCTTAAATTTTTACATCCTTTTTTCATACCTTTAGCATGTTGTTCCCTGCCCCTCCCCCACCCCCTGCATACTGGATTGCTCCAAGGGCAATCCATTTTGCCTAGACATTTTGCCTCTTGTATCCATTATGACTTTTCATGTAGGAGCCAGAGCTTTCTTCTAAAATGCAAATCCTTGGCACCTGGGTGGCTCAGTGCACTGCCTTTGGCTCAGGTCAGGATCCCAGGGTCCTGGTATCGAGTCTCACATCAGGCTCTCTGCTCAGCAGGGAGCCTGCTTCTCCACCCCACCCCGCCCTCTGCCTGCCTCTCTGCCTACTTGTGATCTCTGTCTGTCAAATAAATAAATAAAATCTTAAAAAAATGCAAATCCTGTGTAATGACCTATCCTCAAATCTTTCAATGGCTCCATATTGCCATCAGGATAAAATTTAACAGGATTCTGAGAGGGATTTTTTCCCTCTTACTCTGAAATAACAGTAAGGCCCAAAGTTGAAGATTATAGGCACTAGGTTTCTCACATTCTAAATTAAAATAACTTCTGGGAGAGTTTAACCAGTCATAGATAGACAGATAAAGGGATTTTTAAATTGGTCTTAAGCAATTGTTGAAGCTGGTCAAACAGTTAAGGCTCTTGTCTCTGTTTTGTGGTAAGGTTAGATGGATGTAAAGTAGGGGGATAAAGAGCAAGCTGGAAACCACAAGCTTGAGCTGGACCCCCATGAGACAGACTTAAAACACAGTCAGTCTCTGTCTTTGACCTTGGTGACAACAGTGTCCTATAGAAGCCAGGGTCCATCACAAAACTAAATATGCATACCTTGCTTAGAAGTTGGAGAAGCTGAAAAGGATCCATGGGAAGACAGAACAGTTTGCATCCCAGCTCCTGCTTCATGAGAACAAAGTTTAATCAGCAGATATTAAATATTTGCATGAGCTACATAATGGATGCAGTATCCCTTTTATCTTCCAGATCACCCAGAAACCATCCCCATCATACACACTAACTGGAGACATACAAGAAAGTAAATACTAGAAAATGTAGTTCAGTTTAGTTGTTGACACATCACAAAGTTATCATAATGGCTTTGTTTTTTAAAAAACAAGCTCATAGGACCACATTCCTTTTTCTCAAAGTATTTGTCTTAGACTTTGGAAATATATTTCTTCTTCACAAGGTATTAAGCCTTGTTAAGGCAGAAGGTATACTTGATGTTGCCCCCACCATATTCATAGTGACCAGTAGAAGGCCTCACAGTAAAAGACACTCACATATTTATTGAATAACAAATGGAAGAATGTATGGACGAATAAAATGCAATAAAATTATAGGAGTAAAATGTATTTCATTTGTGTCACATTTCTGAAATGTAGAATCTTGGGACCATGGGATGTTTGCAATCATATTAAAAAAGAATTCTTTTTGGATGCAAACTGATGTCAGCCAATATGGTATAGCAGAGATCATACTTAACTTTCCCCAAAAACATTTAAGAATGAGCAACATAAATATATGGAACAACAATTTTTAGGACACTGAATATCAGGCAACAAGGACCAGTAATCCTTAGAAACAAGAAACAAGTGAGGTAAGCCCCATGTGAGAAACAAGAAACACGTGAGGTAAGCCATGAGCTTATTTCCTTGTGAGAGTTTCTAGACCATGCTACATTGGGAGGAAACACAGGCAGAGCCACACAGATTCCGGGAGTTGAGGGGACAGCACTGAAAGTCCAAGGAAAGTCCAAGACAGAGTTTACAGGACTGAATACCAGAGAGGAGAAACCTGTACAGAGAGATAATTGTAGAGATCTGTGGTGTCTCCATAGAGTGTACAGTAGAGTACTGATCAGAGCATGAGAATGAGTACATTTCCTGATGAAAGGAAGAACCATCCAAAAGGACCAAAGATTAAAGTGCTTAGCCTTTACACAGGGCTGGAAGAAGTAACAGAACTGAGAGATTTTAGAATTAGCAGATAAAAACTTTAAAACAGTGATTACAATGTATACTTCCAAAAAGTTAAATGGAGACAGGGAAGATATAAAAACCAGTCAAATTAAACTTCCACAAAAGAACACAAAAATGACTAAGGGGAAAAATACATCAAACTGATTTAATGGCAGATAAATATTTCAGTACAGGATAAGGAATCTGAAGAGACATCAATGGAACCTATACAGAATGAAACCAAGTAAGAATAAAGAAAAGAAAAGGAACAAAAAAGAGAGCATTAGACAGTGGGACAATTTAAAGCAACCTAAGGTATATGTAATTAGAGTATCCCAAGAAGAGGAGAAAAATTATATAAAGAAACAATGACTGCAAACTTCCCAAGTTTGATGGAAATTATGAACCTATAGATATAAAAAACTAAAAATTCTCAATCACAAAAAACATGAAGAAAACTACACTGAGACACATCATAATCAAATTGTTTAAAGCCAATAATAGAAAAGATCTGTGTAGAAGGGAGCAAAGTTAAAGATAATAACATACTTCTTACCAGAAAGAGTGTAATCATGCAAGTGAAAAGACATTTTTAAAGTTCTGGGGGTAAAAAGTGTCAGCTGAGAAATCAATACTCAATGAAACTATTTTAAAAATTAATGTGAAATAAAAAGGATTATGAGATAACAGTAAGAATGTGTATCAACAAATGAAGTAACAGAGAAAATAGACAAATTCTTAGAGACAAGCTACTTAAATATACTAAAAAATGAAATCTGAATAAATCTATAATAAGAAAAGAGATTGAATTAGTAATAAAAACTTTTTCCACAAAGAAAAGCCCAAGACCATGTGGCTTAGATGGTAAATTCTGCCAAATATTGAAAGATGAATTACATAAGTTCTTCACAAACTCCTCATCTCTTCATATATCTATCTTTCTATCTATCTGTCTATGAATGAGGGGGAAGTATTCCCCTTCATTCTATGAGGACAATATGATTTTGATACCAAGATATTAAAAGAAAACTACAGACTAATATCCCTTATGAATATAGATTCAAAAATCCTCAACAAATAATAGAAAAGAGAATCCAGCAATACAAAAAACAGAAAAGGATTATATACCATTACCAAGTGAAATTTACCCCAGAAATGCAAGATTGGTCCAAGATATGGAAATCAATCAATGTACACAGTTTATTAATAGAATAAAGGACAAAAAATGTGATCATTTCATTTGATGCAGAATAAGCATTTGAAAAAATCCAAACCCCTTTCCTGATAAAATTATTCAACAAACTAGCGATAGGAGTGACTTCTCAACCTGATAAAGGGCATGGCACTTATGGGATAACCCATAGATAGCATCATGCTTAAAGGTGGAAGACTGAAAGTTTCCCTCTTTATACCAGGAACATGACAAGGATGCCCACTCTTATGTCTCCTACTTAACATTGGAGTGGAACTTCTAGTCAGCTTAATTAGGAAAAATAAAGAAATTAAAGGCATCCAGATTGCAAAGGAAGAAGTAAAATGATCTCCATTTGCAAATGGTCTTATATATGTAAAGTCCCAAGGAATAAACACACACACACACACACGCACACATGCACACACACACACGCACACACACAGAGACAACTATTACAGGTGATTAACAAGTTCGGCAAATTTACAGAATACCAGATACAAATATGCAATAATCAGTTGCATATCTACATACTATCAATAAGGTCTCTAGAAATAAAATTATGAAATAATTCCACTTATACTATAATCAAAAAGCATATTTTATGCTTTGGAATAAATTCAACTAAAGATGCATAGACTTACACACTTAAAACTACAGAAATCATTGAATAATAATAAAGAACTAAACACATAGAAAGACACCCCATGTTCATAGACTGGAAGACAATATTGTTACAATGCCAACATTCCTCAAATTATAGATTCAGTTCAATCCCTATCAAAGTCCTGGCTGGCTTTTTGCAGAAGTTAACAAACTGATTCCAAGATTTGCATGGAAATTTAAGGGGCCCACAGTAGCCACACAATCTTGAAAAAAAAGATCAGAGTTAGAGAAGATGCACACTTTTCAATTTCAAACTTTCTATAAGCTACAGTAATCAAGACTGTGGGGGTACTAGCATAAGGCTAGACATATAAATCAATGGAATAGAAAAAAGAGTACAGAAATAACCCATTAATTTATAGCTAAATAATTTTGAAAGGCACGCCAAATCAATTCAATTGGGAAAGAATAATCTTTTGAAACAAATCATATTGGGACAACTGGATGGTGGCATGTCAGTTAATTTGGACCTCCCTACCTCAAACCACATTAAAAAATTGCATAAAAACGGAACAAAGATCTAAAAGTGAGTGCTAAAACTATAAAAGTTTTAGAAGAAAACAAAGACAAATCTTCATGGCCTTGGTATAGGTTATAGTTTCTTAGACATAATACTAAAAGCACAAGCAATAAAGAAAAAATAGATAAATTTGACTTCATCAAGACTCAAAACTTTTGTGCTCAGATTGTACTATTAAGAAAATGAAAAAGCAGGGGTGCCTGGGTGGCTCAGTCGGTTAAGCATCTGCCTTCAGCTCAAGTCAAGATCTCAGGGTTCTGGGATAGAGCCCTGCACTGGGCTCCCTGCTCAGCAGAGAAGTCTGCTACTTCTTCTCCCTTTGTCCCTCCCCTCAGCTTGTGTGCATCCTCTCTCTCTCTCTTAAATAAATAATCTTTAAAAAAAAAAAGAAAATAGAAAAGAAACCCAAAGAATTAGAGAAAATACTTGTAAATCATGTATCTGGTAAGAGTCAAACATACAACATTCTTCCAACTCAACAATAAAAGAACAAATAGCCAAATTTTTAAAATTGGCAAATAATTTGAATAGACATTACTCTAAAAAGATACATATATATACCAATAAGTACATCAAAAGATGTTCAATATCATTGGTCAATACAGAAATGTAATTCCAAACCACAATGAGATACTACTTTATACTTTCTAGGAAAGAGAAAGATAGAGAGAGAGGAAAGAAAGAGAGAGAAAAGAAAAAGAAAGAAAGAGAGAGAAAGAAAGAAAACAAGTGTCAGTAAGGATATGAAATTAGAAACTTATACACTGTCAGTGGAGTTACATAATGATAAAGCCCCTCTAAAAAGTAATTTGATACTTCCTAAAAATATTAAACATAGATATACTTATAATGACCCAGTAATTCTGCTCTTAGGTATATACCCATTAAGATTGAAAACATATGTTGACATAAAAACTTACATACAAATGTTTATATAAACATTATTCATAATAGTTTAACAATGGGGAAAAAATGTCCATGATCTGATGAATGGATAAACAAAATGTGGTATATTCACACAATGGTTTATTTTTCCATCATAAAAAGGAATTAAATGCTAATATATGCTACAAGAGATGAAACATGAGAACACTAAGTGAAAGAAGCCAGACATAAAATGTCACATATTATACAATTCCATTCTGTAAAATGTCTAGAATAAGCAAATGTATAGAAGTAGAAAGTAGATTAGTAATTAGTAGCTTATAGATTACTGGTTAAGGTGGGGGGGGGTTAACGGTCAGTAACTGTCAATAGGAACAGATATTTTTTTTGAGGTGATGTAAACAGACTGGCATGCAGTTCTTCTACCCAATGATAATCAACATTATTAGTGAGGTAGTCTATGTATCCATGAAAGCATATGCCCTTCAATATTTTGTACAAATATTAACATACTATAAATATCATATGCAAGTTGAAGGGGAAAAAGCCAGAGATTAGGAAAAAATATTTGCTTAACATATATCTGATAAAGGACTTACATTTAAAATATCTCTTTAAGCTCAACAATAAGAAAGTAAAAAACTCAAAGAAAAATACTGGCTTGAACAGACATCTCACCAAAGACATAAAGATGGCAAAAAGACATGGAAAGATTTCAACATCATTTGTCATTAGGAAATTGAAAATTAAAACCATAATGAGATGCCTATCCACATCTATTAGAATGGCCAAAAATAAGAAAAGACTTGACTATACCAGTTGTAGGTGAGAATGGAGAAGAATTAAAACTCTCATACATTGCTGTTAGGATTGTAATAGAGAGGATACTCACCCTGGAAAAGACTTTAGCAGTGTGCTAAAGTGTTAACAGACACTTACCATATTACACAACCATTTCACTCCCAGATACAATCTCAAGAGAAAAGAAAATATATATGTCATTGCAAATATTTATACATGAGTGATTATAGTATTTTTTTTGTTTGCAATAGACAAAACTCAATACAAAAAAAACCCCATTTTTAAAAACTAGGCAGAAAACCTGAATCAACAAATACATGAAAAGATGCTTAATATCAGTAGTCATTAGAGAAATGCAAAAATTAAGTGCAAATGGGAAAACATTACATACCTTTCAGAATGGCTAAAATTAAAAAGACAGACCATGCTAAGTGTTGACAAGGATGTGAAGGATTTGGAACTCATGCATTGCTGCTGGGAATATAAAATAGTATAATCACTTTGGAAAATAGTTTAGTTTCTTTAAAACTCAAGCATCCTACTACCATATGATCTAGCCATTCCGCTCCAAGGTACTTATCCAACAGAAATCAAAGCAAAAGTGCCTATATGGACTTGTACAATGATGTTCATAGCAGCTGTATTTGTAATAGTCCTAAGCTGGAAACATTCAAATATCCATGAAGAGCTGCCAAATTATGGGATATCCATAAAATCTATTCTACTCAGGAATGAAAGGGAATGAACTATTACTACATGCAACATGAATGAATCTCAATTATGCTAAATGAAAGAAGGGAGGAGAAAAAGAATATATACTATATGATTCTATGATTACATTTGGAAATACAAATTAATGTACAGTTACAGAAAGAAGATTAGTGATTGCCTGGAGGAGGAGTGCGAGGAGGGGAGGGAAGAAAGGATAACAAGGGATCATGAGGCACCTTCTGTGGGTGATGAAAATATTCATTATCTGACTGTGGTGATGGTTTCATGGGTATATATAGAAGTCAAAACTTAGGAAATTGTACACTTTGATTTGTATAGTGTATTGTATAACAATTATCCCTCAATAAAGCTGTGATTTTTTGGTATCAATTTTGTTCTTTCAGGTACCACAAATTTTAAGTGATTCTATCATTTGATTCAGTCATAAAACTTCTAAATCAGCATTACAACTGACACTAAAGGGAACAGAAATGCTCAAAACACTCATGACATCTCATTATCCACTGCCTTCAGAATCCAATAAAGTAGCTCCCCACAAGTACAGTCAGGTCCTCTTTGAAGTTCTTGATTCAGTTAAAGGATCCCCCCCGTGCTTTTTTCCCCAGTGAAATGAAGAGTGAAAACCGGCAAGGATTTAAAAAGTTATTAAATGTATTTCCATAATTACATTTTCAGTCTTCATGCCAATATGAAGTTCCTTCCCAATTTAAATTTAAATCTAAAGCTTTTAATATCACATTTTGTAAAACAACTGCTAATTTCTGATATGCTATTATTTGAATGATTGGAGCATTACAAATATTATTAAAATAATAGAAAAAGTTATTACAGCATCACTGCACAAGATTTGTATTATATATATCTCAAACTTAGGTTTTTCATATTCCAAGTAGGTTTCAAGCTTCTGTGATTTAAAAAAAAAGCAAGAATAACAAAATAAACCAGAATGATTCTGTTTTCTGTAATGGTACATATTCAGCAAAAGATGAACTGTTATTCCCCATAGAAATAACTGTGATGGTACCATTAGTCAATATGCTAGTCTTTTAGTTGATCTATGTTTATTACTTCCATATCTGCTCGAAGTGATTTATTGTAAAATCCTCACATTTTATTATCATCTCATACATTTTTCAATGAGGGACTGACTGTAATTCCTTATGGTGGTATTAACAATAAAAGAAAGCTATTAGGATAGTGTTCTCCAGAGACTATTTGAAGTTAATAATACCTAGATAAGTTCAGTGATCTGTGGATTGCAAGTTATGAAGGAAATTCTAAATTCCTAACTGAAAATTTCAGATGTGGGGGTGGTTGCCTTGTTATCACACCTTAACATCAACTAATTGACTAGGACTTTGAAGCAGGGATTGAAAATAAGTCTGAAGCATAGAAAGAGAAGTTCATCTTGTAGTTGTACCAGTCTTCTAGGTCAAGGTTTTATCTATTCTTTGTACCTTTATATACCTTTTCCAAATTTTTATTTAAAATTTTGTTAACATATATCTTAATATTTATTTCAGGAATAGAATGTAGTTGTTCATTACTTATATATAACCCCCAGTGCTCATCACAAGTGGCCTCCTTAATAACCCATCACTCATCTAGCCCATGTCCCCCCTACCTCCCTCCATCAACCTTCAGTTTGTTCTCTATAATTTTTAACATCTATCTGTATATCTATCCGTCATCTATTTATCTATAATCTATTTATCTAATCTATCTTTCCTTCCATCTTCCCTCTATACCTTTCTTCTTATCTTCCTTCCTTCCTCCACTCCTTCCTTCCTTCCTTTCCTCCTTCCTTCCATCCACCCATCCATCCACCTCTCCCTCCATCCGTCCATATTTTATCTCTTCCTTTCCTCTCTTCTGTTTTTCCTTCCTTGTATCCATTCACTCCCTCTTTCCCTTCCCTTCCCAATAAATGGGTATTTCTTCTCATTAGTTCTTCAGATCTTCGGGATAGAGTTGGAACATCAAAGAGGAGTTTTTCTAGGAAGGGAATAACTCACACATAGGGTTTTACACAATGGATGAATAAAGGAAAATATATAAGACAAGATTTGTCATATATATGACAAAGACTGTTACCTAAGGAGATTTAGAGCAATGTCATGAATGTATAAATGTGGAGTAATATAGAATTGGATTCCAGTACTGGTTTTGGATGACCCACCCATCACACCTCCCAGAGTGGGTTCTGAGCAATTATTTAACCTCTTAAAGTTTTGTTTTCCTTTCTTTAATTTATAGAATTATTGTGTTATTAAATCAAATGATCCATGCAAAGTGCTTAACACTGTGTCTAATACTTAGTAAGACTCAATAAATATTTATTGAATAGTCAGTATTTCTTAGAACTATCTATAAGAATGAATAACAAATATAGAAGATCTGAAAACCAGCATATTTGATTCTCACTCTTTCTATATATAATCTATATAGACAAATAAATAGATCTCATATACCTCACATATGTGTAAATGTCTATATTTTTATATAATTACTGCATCCAATATATAAAATATACAGTATTTTCAAGCACACAGAGGACATTTACAAAAATTAACTATAGTGGGCAATATAATAAGTCATAACACACATTAAAATATTAGAATTATTGCAATAGATACAATTCAATTATTCTGGATGACTAGAAAATATGAGTTGAAAACATACGTATAACTAAAATGCAAGAAGTATATTTCTAAATAACCTGTGGGTTAAATATTAAATGTTAATAGAAATTAGAGGGTGCTTTTAATAGAATAATAATAAAAATGTTTATAAAAATGTGTGCAATGTACCAATGAAGTACTCAAAGGGAAATTTGAGGTTTAAACTCACATAGGACAAAAGAAAGGCTGAAATTAATGAGCCAAGAATCCATCTTAGGAATTTAGAGAGATAACAGCAAATTAAATCCAAAAGATATAGTAAGAAGGACAGTGAGGAGATATGAGCAGAAATTCAACAGAAAATAAACATAAACAAAAAAAAGAAAAAAAATAAACATAAACCATACCAAACAAAGATCAACAAAGCCAAATGGTTCTTTAAAGTTGATTCTTAAAATTGGTAAACCTGTAGGTGAGAGCCATTGATATATGCATGCATGTACACACATACACACCACAATAACCATCAAGAATGGAAAAGGGGACCTTATTATAGATTCTAGAGACATTTAAAAAATTGAAGGAGGTATTATAAAGGACAAAAATCTAGATGAAAGAGAGAAATTCTTAGAAAATCATAATTTAACAAAACTGATACTAGAATATAATGGCATGAAGGAACACAGGCAGATAACCTAGCCAGTAAATTTCCCTTCATTACTGAATAATCATAATTTTTTAAATATTTTGAAATTGCAAATAATGGTAGAGGCATGAGGCTCTTTATTAATCAAAATTAATCCAAAGAGAGAGTACTTTTAAAAGACCAAAGACCATTGGCATCTATGTCATACAAGCAATTTTTAATGGGCTTATTTATGAAGCCCACCTAAAAACATTGTAAAGTATAAGTGTTCTGTATCTGAGGTAGCATTGGTGTCCTATACCATATGGGTGTCCTATAATTTAACTCGATTATGACACCAATTGCTTGAAGACAGCATCAGATCCCACAGGTTAAGGGCTCAGTCACTTACCCACCCCAACTCCCCCACTTCAGGTGCCAATTTCAAGCCTATGTTGATAGCTGTGCTTCTGACCAACAGGTCACACAAACCTATTCTTAGATGTTGGGGAAGGTCACCAAAAAGACGTGACTGCTAATTGTCCCCTGAGATGGACCTGGGCACTCAGAAGCTCTTACCCCACTATTGTCCTTGGAATTTAGATTCTGCTTGTCTTTCCTGCTCCCAGAGGCTGCTCCAAGAATATAGCCTTGAGATGGTGATGGCAGATATTGAATACCTGCACAGTATGTGTGACTAAACCCAATTAGGTCCTGTTCCAGTGGACTGGTACGGGGTCAGCTCATTTTGCTATCACACAAGACAAGCCTCCTAAAGAAAGTTCCCTTTCTTTATTAAAATTGTTACCTACCAACTTAAAGTGGCCTGCCTCTTTCTTCGGTTTCTCCCTGGCCTCTGAGTGTAGGAACCAGTTTCAGATTGCATCTGGGAAGCTCCTGGAAGGGCTGCAAACCAACACTGGGTTTGATTAATTTGCTAAAGTAGCTCATAGAATTCAGAAAAAAATCTTTTTACCAGATTGTTAGTTTTTTATAAAAGGATATAACTTAGAAAAAGCCAGTTGAAAGAGATGCTTAGATCAAGACTTGGGGAAAGAATGTGGCTCTTCCATTGGCCTCTCTAGGTCTGCCACTCTCCCTGTGTCTCCAGGTGTTCACCAACTTGGAAGCTCTCTGAACCTTGACCTTTTGGACTCTCTCTCTCTCTCTCTTTTTTTAGCAGCTTCTTTACATAGGCATAATTGATTAAATCAGTGGTTACTGATGATTGATTCAAGCTCCCCTGAGGTCAGGAGTGTTGTACAGAAATTTCTTATCCTCTAGTCATATGGTTTGTTCACCAGGCAACTGGCCCCCATCTTTAGGAAAGGTCTAGAAATTGCCTCATTAACATAATAAGAGACATCTTTATGGTTCTCAATACCTAGAAAATTTCCATGGGTATTAGGAGCTCTGAGCCAGGAGCAGTAGATGAAGACCAAAAATATATTAATTAAATAATCACAATACTACAATAACATAACCTGATTCTCTGTAGCTATTTCATGTTTTGTGTGTATTTGTGTGTGTGTGTGTGTGTGTGTGTATGTTTTGTGTTTTTGTTTTTGTTTTTTGTGATCCAGTGTTTATGAGAACTGAGGCTCAGATAGCCAAGAATCTTGCCCAAGGTTACATACCTTGTATATGATGGAGGCTAGATCTCAAACAAGAGTCCCTGTTTATAAATCCAGTATTCTTTTTTGTTGTAGCTGTTTCTTAAATCTATATCCTTTATGTTGGTTTTAGATTAGGGAATTGAAATAAATTAAGTTTGTGACATTAGTTTGTGTTTTGTAATTTTGCTTTGTGTTTCTCATTTTCAATAATATATAACCTTTTTTGGGAGTCCTATTCAAGGCCAATTCTGCATCAGCTTTAGTTCAGCTTTCAGATTTTTTTCCATTCTTGGATAAGGCACCAAAGACAGTTATCTGTCTTTGAAGATAACTGGAAGGGCCACTAATCTTTTTCTAGTTCCTTCTAGTTAGTATAGGAATGATGACAACAAGTAAAAAGATTTAATGGTCTTTCTCTTACTTCCAGGCTAAATGACTGGTATTACTGGTTTTATTTCTTTCTTCCTTTCCTTCTTCTTTTCTCCTTTCATTTCCTCCTTCCTTTCACTCTTCCTTTCTTCCTTCCTTTATTTTTACCTATTTGCATCTAAGGTTCATAAAATCATGTATTTTTTTTAAAGATTTTATTTATTTATTTGACAGAGAGAGGGGGCACAAGTAAGCAGAGTGGCAGGCAGAGGGAGAGAGAAGCACGCTCTCCGCTGAGCAGGGAGCCTGATGCAGGCCTCGATTCCAGGACCCTGGAATCATGACCTGAGCCAAAGGCAGCCGCTTAACCAACTGAGCCACCCAGGTGCTCCATCATATATTTTTAAAATACACAGGATTCTACTTGCTAACATTCAAAGTGATTTATGGAGAAGACCAAAAATTGCAGCCTAGTGTCAAGGAATATAAGAAGGAAGCAATTAATTGAAACATAATATGATAAAGAATAGAGGAGTACTCAGTACAGAAATGGTAAAAACACTAAAAATGGCCAACAGAGCTCAACTCTTCTATTCAAAGAACAGATCAATTTTTCAAAAATACAAGAGTAAACAGTCAACCAGAAATTCAGTAGCAGGCTTCATGAGACCAAACAAATTTCTTTCACTGAACAAGTATTTACTGACCAAAAACTATGTGTCCAACACTGATTTAATCCTTGGGAATTCTGCAGTAACCAAAACAGAACAGGTTTTGTTTTTGAAGCCTGTATTTTAGTGGGACAGGAAAATAAGAGATAATTAAACACACACACACACACACACACACCCCACTCACGCATGCACGCACACTCGCACGGTCAAATACGAGTACAGTGAAGAAGAATAAAGCAGGGGCAGAGTGAAGGGTAGTGAGTGAACACAGAGTGATGCTAATTTATGTAGGCTCAGTGAATTCTTCTCTGATATATCTGGATGCAGTTCTGACATTTGAATGAAAGCATCAGCTAGGTGAGGGTACTAGCCATGTGGATATCAAGGGAAATAAATACTGCACAAGACAGAGAAAAGAGAGAGTGCAAAGACTCTGAGGTATAAGCCTGGCTGACATATTTAAGGATCACTGAGAAAGCCAGTATGCCTGGAATGAGATGAACTTGGTGGAGAGTTATGGGAAGTGCAGCAGGAGAGGCAGTGAGAGTATTTAAGCTGACTCTCAGGGTCTGTACCTGTCATGACATGGATTTGGATGGAAGTTTCCCATATTCTACTTAAATAATACTTTTAATAAAAAGCAATGAAGAATATTTAAAAAATGAATCAAAGTGAGGCTATTCTGCTTCATGTGGAACTTTTAATTTATATGCAGTTTTTTACTCTCATAAATTAATGGTTTCAAGAACCTAGCTGTAGAAACATTATTTTCCTGTTAACAACTTAATATTCCTTTTTTTTCTTTTGTGGGAGTCCACATTTTAGCCTTAAGTATTACTTTCTAATGGGGACAAAATAAAGGTTTTTGTTTTTGTTTTTGTTTTGTTTAACAGGGAAGCCAGGATTTTATATATTAAAAAGCCAAGAAGAAATCTATAAATATTAACAGTATGCCATCTTTAAGGTTGAAGGATATGACATCACTTGACTCAGTGTGTCACCCTAACAAGTATTTAATGAAAACCTGCTAGGTCATACATCCTTTAGCAATACAGCACTGAACATAACAGTGTCATGTCTTGCACAATAGCCACAAAGCAAAAACGATGGTAATTTTGCCACCAGTGCCACTGGAAACCTAAATGTTACTGCTCCCTTGTCTGCCTCCCCTGCTTTCCTTGAATCACTAGTTTCTGTTTCAGGTTTTTGCTTTTGACAAGCAAAGCCTAGGCCCCATGTATGTGTCTGAGCTTCAAGAGGCCTCCGTAAAGTCTCGTCTAGACATTGTTTCTCCCACAAAGTCTCAAAAGACGGAAAATTTCCTGTACCACAATACAAGAAAGAGTTTCTAATTACGGAGAGAGAGAGGAGTCCATCAAAATGCTGAGCATTTCTAGCATTCACTAGAAACAGTGAAGATAACGTATACCCGTGATATTAAGAGATTCCCCGAATGTAGCAGAAATGAACCACTTGTTTGAACCTTGCCTGTGACTGTTTTTGCCACCACCTGGGTGATGCTTCTCGCCTCTTACTTTCCCCAGGACCATATTGTAAGTATTCAGCAGAGAGCCTTTTGGATAGTTTGTGAACTTTTGGAGACTCTATGCTATTTTCTTGTGGCACCAGATGGCATGAAAGGGGATCCTTGATATCAACCATAGTTTATGAAGAATATTATCATTTGACAAAATTCAGGAAGAGCAAATCAAATAGCACATCTATTTCCTAGTAGTTTCTGAGTGAGTGAGCGGCAACCAAAATTCATCATTAAGAACAAAAATTACTAATATTCTACATACATTTATTTGGAGAGAGAAGGACAACCCCAAGCCACACTTGTCCAAAATATATCCTAAAAACAAATAGACTTTGCATACCCCCAAATATACACAGTTTAAGTGATTAAAAGAATGTGAAAAGTTTAATTCTGACGACGTCACACTTTTTACTACCAACATGTCTTTCTTATTAATCAGTCTGGTTTGGACCACTCTTCCTCTGGGATTTTTTGGGGGTTAGCTTGGTGTATTTGTTTTTCTGATTGCAGAGGTGCCACTGAGAGGCTTAGAAGTGTTTTTTGATGGCCTGCTGTGTGAGGAGAACAGGATGTAACACCCAAGTTCCCCAAGGGTAGATCATGATGGTGAGCCCTTTCAATTTTTGCAGGGTCCTGAGAATACTGCAGAATTACACAGCCTGCATATATATTGCAGCATATATACAATGATTTCAATTCCTGAAATTAGGTTGAGTTCATCCCAGGGTGCCAATGCTCCCCAAGAGACCCTTAATTCTCTTAGGCCAAAGGTAAGTCTTTCCTAAAAGAGGGTAACATATTTCTAGAGATCAAATTATTTATGAATATACTTTCTCAAATACAATGCCTACTACACTTTATGAAACAAAGAGGCACACTGGTAGACCATAGAACATTAATGACACTACAGGAAAATATATAATATAAACAGACACACAGAGACTCTGATTGTGGGAGCCTCCATATGCAGACATTTAAGTAAATATGCTTTCTACACAAAAAGAAATAAGCAATTGACAGTTTTTACAGAAAACAGAAACTATGAAAATAAAAAAAAGTAGCATAGAGGTTCCTCAAAAAATTAAAAGTAGAGCTACCCTATGACCGAGCAATTGCACTACTGGGTATTTACCACAAAGATAGAGATGTAGTGAAAAGAAGGACCATATGCATCCCAGGGTTCATAGCAGCAATGTCCACAATAGCCAAAATGTGGAAGGAGCCAAGATGCCCTTCAACAGATGAATGGATAAAGAAGATGTGGTTCATATACACAATGGAATATTACTCAGCCATCAGCAAGGATGAATACCTACCTTTTGCATCGACATGGATGGGACTGGAGGAGATTTTGTTGAGTGAAATAAGTCAAACAGAGAAAGTCAATTATCATATGGTTTCACTTATTTGTGGCACATAAGGAACAGCATGGAGGACATTAGGGGAAAGGGAAAATAAAGGAGGAGGAATTAGAGTGGGAGACAACCATTAGAGACTATGGACTCTGAGAAACAAACTGCAGGTTTTAGAAGGAAGGGGGGTAGAGGGATGGGTGAGCCTGGTGATGGCTATTAATGAGGGCACAGATTGCATGGAGCACTGGGTGTTATATGCAAACAATGAATCAAGGAACACTACTTCAAAAACTAATGATGTACTGATTGGTAGCTAGCATAACACAATAAAAAATTTTAAAAATTAAAAAATTCAGTAACTAATAAATTATGTGAAATGGACTCAAAGGATAGGTTAAAATCAGAATTCAGACAACCAAAAAGAAAATCCGTATACCAGAACATATGTAAAAATAAATGTATCAAATAACCAGAAGGAAACAGAGTCAAAATAATTAGTAACATTGAAAAGAGTTCAATCATTTGTGCTATTAATGTCCCAGAAAAGGAAAAGAGAATAGAACAAAGATAATATTTGACGGCTGAAAACTGATGGACATTAAGCCGCAAAACAAAATAGAGTCTTAAAAAGTTTTTATCCAAAGTATTAACTCAAAAGAAGTGAAATATATGTCTATACAAAGATTTGTACTCATATGTTCATAGGGCTTTATTTGTAATAGTTCCAAAATGGAAAGAAAAATACCTAGAAGTCCATAAATAAGTCAATGGATAATTTATGATATATCTTTATAGTAGACTACTACTCAGCAATAAAATGGAGCTATAGACACACAGAATAACATGCATTAATCTCTAAATCACATTTTAAGATACAAAATCCGGGCAAAAAAAGAATATGAACCATTTGATTTCATTTATAGAAAACTGAACCATTTGTACTGACATAAAGCAGATGGATAGCGGTTGTTTGCAGATAGGCATGGAGGGAGGGAGGGATTATGGAGAGGCATGAGAACACTTTTGTGGGTGGTGTAAACATTCTTCATTATATTGATTGTGGTGATGTATATTTTATGTGTATTTTGGAAATGTCAATTATACTTCCATAAAGTTCTCTCTCTCTGTAGGTAGATGTCTATCTATCAGAACTAAATAAAAGAGTTGATATAGCTGTATCTAAAGTAAATTTTAGATGATCAAATTTAAATATCAGAAATGATAAAATTTTCAATTCATCAAAAAAAAAACCAGTTCGAAATCAGACACAGAATTTGACAGAAATAGAAGAAACAACCAGCTCAACAATTACTGTGGAAAAATTTTAATTATTTATGTCAGTAAGATATAGAAAAAGCAAATAAAAAATCAGTAACATAGAATATTTGAATAGCACTGTCAGGAAATTAAACCTAACATATCTATATAGAACAAAATGATGTACATGCATTCATTTCAAACCTAAAAGTGTAACTTCAAAAAACTGACCACATGCCATGCTGCCAAAAGGAAGTTTTTATTAAAAAAAAAATTATTTATTTATTTGACAGAGAGAGATCACAAGTAGGCAGAGAGGCAGGCTGGGGTGGGGGGGGACAAGCTCCCTGCTCAGCAGAGAGCCCAATGGGGGTTAGCCTGATGCGGGGCTCAATCCCAGGACCCTGAGATCATGACCTGAGCAGAAGACAGAGGCTTAACCCACTGAGCCACCCAGGCACCCCTAAAAAGCGAGTCTAAAAATATTTTAAGAAATTGAAATTTATACTGTTTTCTGGCCATACTGCAATGCAAAATTATAAGTTGGAAAACTTCATATATTGGACATTAAGAAATATTCTTCTTAAAAACCCCAAGTGTCAAAGCAGGAAAAAATAATGGAAATTAAAATATATTTTGGAGTGAATGAGAATGAATATTTCAAAAAGTAAGTCTTGTAGCGTACAGATAAAGCCATGCTTAGATGTAAAATTATGATTTTTTTTTATTTTAAAAGATTTTATTTATTTGTTTGACAGAGACAGAGAGATCACACATAGAAACAGAGAGAAGAGGAAGCAGGCTCCCTGCTGAGCGGAGAGCCCAATGTAGGGCTCAATCCCAGGACCCTGAGATCATGATGCGACCTGAAGGGAGAGGCTTAACCCACTGAGCCACCCAGGTTCCCCTAATATAATGATTTTAATGAAAATATTAGTATATGAATATAAGATGAAATCAACAAAGTAGTTCTATTTGAAGGAAAAAACCTACAAAATAAACCCAAAATAAGTAGAAAGAAGAAAATGATAAATACAAGACTAGAAACTGATAAAATAGAAAGCAAACATAAAATAGAGAAGTTCAACAGAGTTAAACTTGATTATTTAAAAAGACTAACAACATTGGTAAATTCCAGATGAGAGTAAATGAAAGATAAAAAAGGAAGTCTTGTAATTTCATTTTTTTTTTAAGATTTTATTTATTCATTTGACAGACAGAGATCACAAGTAGGAAGAGAGGCAGGCAGAGAGAGAGGAGGAAGCAGGCTCCCTGCCGAGCAGAGAGCCCGACTTGGGGCTCGATCTCAGGACCCTGGGATCATGACCTGAGCCGAAGGCAGAGGCTTTAACCCACTGAGCCACCCAGGTGCCCCTGTAATTTCATTTTAAATGTTCACTTTAACCCAGAGTTGTTTTAACAAAGACATTTTATTTTTGTTCTCTGCTTTGTTCTTGTTTGACTGCTTGTTTTGATTTTAGTGGAAGTACTTTTTGTGATTTTCTTTTATTTCAATCCTTTATTGATTTCTAACTTTATGCCACTATGATCATAGAAATATTGCTTGAATTTTGGGGGAATGTAGTGAGGCTTAATTTGGGGTATAATGTGCAATCAGTTTTTACAAATATTCTACATGTAGTTGTAAAGTAATAATTTTTGTTGTCAGGATTTATATTTTTATGTATGTCTCTTTTACACACTTCCTGATTATATTGTTTAGGTCTTTTACATTATTAGTCATGGTTTTTTGAGCTGATTCAGACTGGTGTACATGTTAAAGAAGACAATTATCATAAGACCCTATTATACATGTTAGTTTCATCATACCTGTATTTCTTTCTGTTAACATATTTTGGCTTGCTTCCACACTTATACATTCTAATATAATCTTACATAAACATGTACATGCATAGGAAAGAGTTGCCACTGTTTTCAATAAAAATGTTATAAATTTTTAAAAATTTTTGAATAAAAAATAACTAAATCATTGTCAGTTTATCTGTCTATTTCTGTTTGCATTGCTTATAGTATCTTTCTAAAATTTGTGGTGTATTACCTGGTGCAAAGACATGAATAATTGTATCTTCTTTGTATATTGTGGTTTTCAGCATTGTAAAATACCCTTTCTTGCCTGATGTTATTTTCGGCCTGATTTATCTCTTGCTTGATAGCAAGATAATGACCACTACCTTTTCTTATGAATTTGCCTGGTAGATATTTGCTGCCCTTTTATTTTTGGATTCTTTTTGGATTCTTTCTGGATTCATTTTAAGTTATGCAACTCATATCCAACCAAATTATATTTTGCTTTGTTAGCCAATTTGAAAATGAAGTGAGTACACTAGCTGTACTCACATTAGATAATATTTGTTCTTGGTTCTGAATTTATTTTATGATTTATTTAGAGCATATGTAACTTTTCACTGTGGTTGATTTTCCCTGTTTTAAAAAAAATATTTTAAGAATTTATTTAATATTTTTACTCTCTTCATTCTCTTAGTTTTCCTTTTTTTTTTAAAGATTTTATTTATTTATTTGACAGACAGAGATCACAAGCAAGCAGAGAGGCAGGCAGAGAGAGAGGAGGAAGCAGGATCCCCGCTGAGCAGAGAGCCCAATGCAGGACTCTATCCCAGGACCCTGGGATCATGACCTGAGCCGAAGGCAGAGGCTTTAACCCACTGAGCCACCCAGGCGCCCCACTCTTAGTTTTCCTTTAATTTTAATACTTTCTGTGGTTTTTTACTGTAAGGAATAATGAAATTAATTAACAGCCACTTCTTTCTTCTGCTAGCTAAAGATAGGATAACTTGAGCATTAAAAAGAACAATGGCTGAATTTCTGTTTTGTATCTGTTTAATAGTAATCAAGTCAGCAAATTCCAAGATGTAGGAAAATCAACAGGACTTAAAAGCTAATTTCTGTGTCTTGTCAGATAAAGGCCTGGTTTCCAAAATCTGTAACTTACCAAATTCCACACCAAAGAACAAATAATCCAATCAAGAAATGGGCAGAAGACATGAACAGACATTTCACCAAAGAAGACATACAAATGACCAACAGACACATGAAAAAATGCTCAACATCATTCAGTATCAGGGAAATTCAAACCAAAACCACAGTGAGAAGCTACCACCTCACATAGGTCAGAATGGCTAAAATTAACAAGTCAGGGATCAACAGATATTGGCAAAGATGTGGAGAAAGGGGAACCCTTTACACTCTTGATGGGAATGTAAGCTGGTACAGCCACTCTGGAAAAGAGTGTGGAGGGTTTCTCAAAAAGTTGAAAGTAGAGCTACCTTATGACCCAGCAATTGCACTCTTAGGTATTTACCCCCAAGATATAAATGTGGTGATCCAAAGAGGCACCTGTGCCCCAATGTTTATAGCAGCAATGTCCACAATAGCCAAATTATGGGAAGAGTCAAGACGTCCATCAACAGATGAATGGATAAAGAAGATGTGGTATACACACACACACACACACACACACACACACACACATGCGTGTGCCTGTGCATGCATGTGCGTGCTCATGCACACACAATGGAATATTATTCAGGCATCAAAAAAGAATTGAATCTTGCCATTTGCAACAATGTGGATGGGACTACAGGGCAACTGAACTTATGCTAAGTAAAAGAAGTCAATCAGAGAAAGAAAACTGTCATATGATATGACTCACATGTAGAATTTAAGAAATAAAACAGAGAAGCACAGGAGAAGGGAGGGAAAAATAAAACAAGACCAAGTAAGAGAGGGATAGGGAGAAAAACCATAAGAGACTCTTAGTCATACAAAACAAACTGAGGGTTGCTAGAGGGGATAGCAGAGAATGGGGTAACTGAGTGATGGGCATTAAGGAGGGCATGTGATATAATGAGCACTGGGTGTTATATACAGCTAATGAATCACTGAACTCCACCTCTGAAAGTGATAATGTACTATATTCTAATTAATTAATTTTTTTTAGAAAACCTAATTTATTCAATAAAACATAGCAAGGAAAGGAAATAGCCAAAGGGCAAAACTCAAAATTAAAAGAGAATTAGGAGATATATTAAACAATTCATTGGCCTTATTTGAATTCACTCAAACAAGCAAAATGTAAACACATAACATACATTTGTAAGAGAACTGAGGAGATATGAATACTGACTGGTTATCCAATAAGTCTGAGAAATTATAGTGATGCTTGTAACAATGTTATTGTGGACATGATTTGATTTTGGAATGAGTTTCTTTTTATCAGGAAAACATACCAAACATCTATGGAACAAATATATATCTACACCTTACTTCTAAATTGGATAGGGTGCATAGAGTGTGAACCTAGAGGAAAAAAAAAACATGGTTTGCTATAAATTGCTAATTATTGTTAAAGCTGGATGATGGATATGTGAATTTATTTATTTTATTATTTTTAAGATTTTGTTTATTTATGTGTCAGGGAGAGAGAAAGAACAAACAGGGGAGCAGCAGGCAGAGGGAGAAGCAGGCTCCCTGATGAGCAAGGAACATGATCCAGGACTTGATCCCAAGATCCTGGGATCATGACCTGAGATGAAGACAGATGCTTAACCAACTGAGCCACTCAGGTTTCCCTTGATATATGAATTGACTGTTTACTATCATCTTAATCATTGTATACATTTGTAGTTTTCATTGTGAAACAGTCACAAAAAAAGAATAATGGCTTTAATTCATTAGAAGACATTAATATATTTTAAACTGTCATGAGTTCATAGGAAAACAATCTTCCTCACAAAAATAAGACTGCAAAAACAAAATACAAGTCAAAAAAATAATACAAGTCATTGAACACCACTTCAGATGGCTAAGATACTAACCATTTCTCTGAACGTGATAACTACAGGTAAGTAAATAAGTATACTGCTTTTGCCTTGTGAGCCCTACTTCAGGGGAATTAAATAGTCCTGGTAAATGGGAGGGATTTCTTTTATAAAGAAATATAAAATAAGTGCAAAAGAGATGGCATAATTAGAAAAAAAAACACCATTTTGCAATCCATAACAAAATAGCCAATTCAATTACATGGTCATCAAAACCATTCAGTGAAATTAATGAGGGCCTTATAGAATAAGAACCAAACTGCCATCTCCTATAATCACAGATCAATCTTAGCATCACTGAAAGTGAGACTGTCCCTGCATAAGATATAAACCATTATGAATTCTTGAAAATTGAAATTCTGAATTTGGTCAGAGTTTGTCAGAATTTGGTCAGAATATGGAGCTCCATATTCCAGTCCATAGAAAATGCAGTCATGATAAGTAAATTCAGGTATACTATGAGGAAACAATGTGCCAAACCTAAACCATAGAGTAGTACACTTTATCTGAAATTTTTAACAGATCAGTGGCATGAAAAATGGGAGTGGAGAGGAGCCAATGTTCAGTCTTAAAAAAGATTTAAATGACAACTACATTATTAGCCACTTCATGCAATTAGTGCTTCCTGCTTAAATACTAATTTCATTAGATAAATAAATTAAATTAGATAAATAAATCAAGTAAACAAATCTCATTAGAAAAACTTGAATATAGGTTGGAGGAGAGGCAAGAAGCAGAGGAGTAGTGGACTGATATGACATCAGGTTCCAGGAAGTCAGCTAGATAGTTATCAAACCATTCTGAACACCTACAAACTCAAGGAGATAAAAGAGAAGAAGAGCAGCATTTCTAGGAACATAAAATCAACCACTTTCTGGAAGGTAGGATGTACAGAGAAGTGAATCTAAGGTGACTAGAAGATAGACTGTGGGGGGAGGGGCTGGCCCCCAGAAAGCAGTGGAGCAATGGAGCACAAAATCCAAACTTTTAGAAGTCTGCTCCACTGATGGACATTGCTCCAGAGGCTAAGTGGGGATGGAGCCCTCGCAGGGACAGTGTGGTGTCAGGACCCACAGGGTCACTGATAGATTGGGGGTGTCTTGGCAGAGCTCCAAGGGTAAGAGCCAGAGGCGTGAGCTCTCAGTTCAGGGTTATCTTAAACCATGATCTGCGCAGTTGGGCCACTGCTCTTTGAGCACGGACCCAACAGGTGTCACATCCAGAGCGACTCACCTTCCTCCTCTGGAGGCAGGAATCTACTGGGTTTGGAGACTCCAAATGGGGCCATGTTCCAGAGACAGAAACGCTCAGTCACAGGCCTGGTGAGCTCAGAGCGTGGCCAGGGACCAGGGATATGGGAGTGATTGACCACTTTCCTCCGAGGTGCATTCAGGAGTGGGGCCCCGATTTCTTGGCTCTTCCAAGCAGAGATTGGGAGGCTGCCATTTTCATTCCTGTCCTCCAGAGCTCTACAGAAAGCGTTCAGGGAAAAAAAGTTCCTGAGAGCGAATCCCGGCAGATTATTTAGCCCGGCCAGCCCTGGCAAGGGCACTGCAATTCTGCCTTGGGCAAAGACATTTGAGAATCACTACAACAGGCCCCTCCCCCAGAAGATCGGCAAGAACATCAGCCAAGACCAAGCTCACCAATGAAGGAGAATAGCAGAGCTCCAAAGATACAGGAAAGCAATGTATGGAATTCATGGCTTTCTCCCCATGATTCTTCAGTCTTGCAAAGTTAAATTAAAATTTTTTTAATTTTATTTTTTTCTTATTCTAATATTTTTAACTATTCCTCTTTCCTCTTTTATTTTTGTTTTTTTTCCTCTTTCCTCTTTTAACTTTTTTTTTAAACTGGTTTATCTTAACAATACCTTTCTAAAAATTTTTTTAAACTTTCATTATTATAGTCATTTTATCCTTCATTGTACTTAACCTTATTTTTTGTATACATACGGGCTTTTTTTTTTCTAAAAAATTTTGGAACAGAATTTCTTCCAATAGATCAAAATATATCCTAAATCTAGCACAGGGCTTTGTTCTAGTCTCCAGCCTGAGCACATTCTCTCCTCCCCCCCACTTTTTTTCTTCTGTCTTTTTCTAACCAACTTATCTTATCAATCCCTGTTTTAGAATTTTTTTAAATTTTCATCTTTACAGTCATCCCTTCATCATGTTTACCCATATACACATATATATGTGTGTGTGTGTGTCTGTGTGTGTGTTTCTTTCTTTAAAATTTTGGGAGGTAGTTTCTTCTAAGAGACCAAAATACGCCCAAAATCAAGTGGGTGGCTCTATTTTATTCACCAGTCTAATATATATATGTGTGTGTGTATTTTTTAAATAAAACATTTTTAAAAATTTCTTTTTAACCCCTTTCTTCTCCCCCAATTTGGGGTCTCCTCTGATTTGGTCAGGGTACATTTTTCTGGGGTCTTTGCCAGAAGACTTAGTATTTTATTCTCTCATTCATTCTCTCATTCATATATTCTTATCTGGATAAAATGACAAGGCGGAAAAGAACAAGAGGCAATACCGAAGGCTAGGGACCTAATCAATACAGACATTGGTAATGTGTCAGATCCAGGGTTCAGAATGACAATTCTCAAGGTGCTAGCTGGGCTTGGAAAAAGGCATAGAAGATATTAGAGAAAACCTCTCTGGAAATCAAATCCCTTTCTGGAGAAATAAAAGAACTAAAATCTAACCAAGCTGAAATAAAAAAAGGAATTAATGAGGTGCAATCAAGAATGGAGGCTCTTACTGCTAGGATAAATGAAGCAGAAGAGAGAATTAGTGATATGGAAGAGCAAATGATGGGGAATAAAGAAGCTGAGCAAATGAGAGACAAACAACTACTGGATCACGAGAAGAGAATTCGAGAGGTAAGTGATACCATAAAATGAAACAATATTAGAATAATTGGGATTCCAGAAGAAGAAGAAAGAGAGAGAGGGGCAGAAAGTATATTGGAACAAGTTATAATAGAGAATTTCCCTAATATGGCAAAGGGAACAAACATCAAAATCCAGGAGGCACAGAAAACCCACCTCAAAATCAATTAAAATAGTTCCATACCTTGTCATCTAATAGTAAAACTTACTAGTCTTAGTGACAAAGAGAAAATCCTGAAAGAGACTCATGACAAGATGTCTGTAGCATACAGGTAGAAATATTAGACTGGCAGCAGACTTATCCACAGAGACCAGGCAGGCCAGAAAGAACTGGCATGATATATTCAGAGCACTAAATGAGAAAAATGTGCAGCCAAGAATACTATATCCAGCTAGGCTACCACTGAAAATAGAAGGAGAGATAAAAAGCTTCCAGGACAAAGAAAACTTAAAAGAATTTGCAAACACCAAACCAGCCCTACAGGAAATATAGAAAGGGCTCCTCTAATTAAAGAGAGAGCCTAAAAGAAAAAGACCAGAAAAGAACAGAGACAATACACACTAACAGTCACCTTACAGGCAATACAATGGCACTAAATTCATATCTTTCAATAGTTACCCTGAATGTAAATGGGCTAAATGCCCCAATCAAAAGACAAAGGGTATCAGAATGGATAAAAAAACAAGACCCATTGATATGCTGTCTGCAAAAAACTCATTTTAGACCCAAAGACACCTGAAGATTTAAAGTGATGGGGTGGCAAACAATTTACCATGCTAATGGACATCAAAAGAAAGCTGGAGTGGCAATCCTTATATCAGATCAATTAGATTTTAAGCCAAAGACTATAATGAGATGAGGAAGGACACTGTATCGTACTTAAAGGGTCTGTCCAACAAGAAGATCTAACAATTTTGAATATCTATGCCCCTAACATGGGAGTTGCCAAATATATAAACCAATTAATAACAAAATCAAAGAAACCCATCAACAATAATACAATAATAGTAGGGGACTGTAAGACCCCCTTCACTGAAATGGGCTGATCATCCAAGCAAAAGATCAACAGGGAAATAAAGGCCTTAAATGACACAGTGGACCAAATGGACATCACAGATATATTCAGAACATTCTATCCCAAAGAATCAGAATACACATTCTTCTCTAGTGCACATGGAACATTCTCCAGAATAGATCACATCCTGGGTAACAAATCAGGTCTCAATTGGTACCAAAAGATTGGGACCATTCCCTGCATATTTTCAAACCTACAATGCTCTGAAACTAGAACTCAATCATAAGAGGAAAGTTGGAAAGAACTCAAACACATGGAGGCTAAAGAGCATCCTACTAAAGAATGAATGGGTCAACCAGGAAATTATAAAAGAATTTTAAAAAAATTAATGGGGGGGGACAAGATGGCAGGGAACTAGGAGGAGGCACCGTTTCAACCTGTCCCCTAAAGTGAGCTGATTACCTACCAAGGAACTTTGATCACCCATGAAATCAGCCTGAGATCAGAATTCTACACGTCAGGATCTCTACGGGGGCAGAAGACGCCAGTGGGCAGGTAAAGTGGAGTGGGAACGCCGGACTGGTATCGGAAGATAAACAAAAGGGGGAGGGAGCCACCAGAGGAAACGCATTGGGAAGTAATACCCCAATACGAGAGTCCCCTATGACTGGGGACTAGCATTAACTTGAAGTCTGATAGAAAGCACTCAAAAAGAGCAAAGGATTGCAGGGGGGAAATTGTGGGAATTGGAACGGTTAGGGACAGGGGCTTAAGTCCCCCACGGAGCACAGACACCTCTGGCGCTGAGCCAGAGAGAGTGCAGCGGAGAAACCAGGTCTTGGTCCCTGAGCCCTGAGGAGACCTCCTAAGGGCACTTGGCATGCGGCAGGGGCTGGGACCCTCACAGGGCAGAAACAGCCTTTCTGCAGTCCCCATGGGTGCGCCACGCCACGCTAGCTGAGCCTGAGATGCGCCCCACCCCCTCCCCTGAGAGAGGCGCGCGGCGGCGCCAGCCCGGCGCTCTCGGACACGGAAAGTCTGAGCGCTCCCAGCCTGGGCCAGCGGGAAAAATCTCATTGTGCTGTTCGCTGCTTGGAACCTCTCTGGTGGTCTGGAGCTGCCCAGACAGCTGCCGCTGTTGTGGTTTTGAGTACAAGCAGGACACACAGGTGTCCCCAGAGATCACGGCTGGGAACCTGCTCTGCAGCACCCAGAGGGGAATGGACTGGGGCTTCTCTCTGGGAGGGAGGTCTGGGTGCAGTTTGCTTTCCTCTAAACCTCCAAGAACCATTGGGAGCTGCCAAGGGGAGAGAAAACAAAGGAACAGACATAAAAACTTCCAGAGAACAAAAGCCTGAAGGCCCGGTTTCCTCAGAGCCCACCCCCTGGAAGGGGGCGGGAGGACTTAACTCAGGAAACACCGCCTGAAAACCCACGCGGCAGGCCCCTCCCCCAGAAAGCCAACCCGCCCAGAAGACAACAATCACTACTATTTCATAGATACAATGTTTAATTTTTAATTCGTTCCCACTATTCTGGTTCATTTTTTAATTTTTTTAAATCCTTTTAAATTTTTTATATAGAATTTTTTTAGCCTATTTGCCATCACAGTGAGATGTCCAGTACATCAAATTCCATAATAACCTTTTAACCAGAACTTTTTGATACATATACCCGTTTTTCTTTTGCTTTTCTATTTTTTTAATTTTTTTAAAATTTCACTTTAGGGACGCCTGGGTGGCTCAGTTGGTTGAGCAGCTGCCTTCGGCTCGGGTCATGATCCCAGCATCCTGGGATCCAGTCCCACATAGGGCTCCTTGCTCAGCAGGGAGCCTGCTTCTCCCTCTGCCTCTGCCTGCCACTCTGTCTGCCTGTGCTCGCTCTCTCTTTCTGACAAATAAATAAATAAATAAATAAAATCTTAAAAAAAAAAAATTAAAAAAAATTAAAAAAAAATTTCACTTTAGTTTAGTTTAGATCATTCTTTTCTCTACTTTTATTTGCTTATATTCATATAGAGTTAAACTTCAAGGTAATCCCCTTTCCCCAATCAATGCTACCCCCAAGGTAAACCAATTTTTAATCCCCTGTTATCTTAGGAAAGTTGTGTCCTTTAAAAAAGATATCAAGATACATCCAAGAAGAATCAAAATAACCTTCCTTGCCCACACTGAGAATTTACAACCACTCTCCCATCTTTTTCTCTTACCAATATCTTTGTATACTTGTGTTTGTCCTGGTAGTATATAAATCTTATACTTAGGGTTCTTTTTGACGAGGTTCTTTTTTTTTGTTTGTCTGTTTGTTTCTTTGTTATGCTTCTACATATATATGTACATATTTTTTTCTTCTCTTGTCATATACTTTTATCAGTCTTTTTTGTTTGTCTGTATTTGTTTGTATACTTCAAAAACCTTACCTTGGGGCCCATTTGGGCTGAGCCTTCTCTTTTATCCTTCTTTCTTTTTCATGTCTCTCTCTCTCTCTCTTTTTCTGCTTTCTCTCTTTCTTTTTTTCTTTTATTTGGGTGGGGACTCTTGATTGCTCAGAAGCATTCCAGGGTGCACCTTCACTGCCCCAAGGTTGATACATCCAGCTACAACCATTCAGCCATCTCTCACCAAAATGACTAGGAGGAGGAATGGCCAGCAGAAGAAAAATTCAGAGGATGGGCCCTCTGCAACAGAGCTAATGGCTACCGACATAGACATTATGTCGGAAAGGGAATTCAGGCTAACAATGATCCAGGCAATAGCTAGGTTGGAGAAAGCCATGGACGACCAAACGGAATTGATTAGGGCAGAACTGAAAGCCATCAGGGATGATGTTCACAAGGCTCCCAATGAGTTCCAATCTAATCTAAATTCTCTAAAAGCTAGGGTAACTGAGACAGAAGATAGAATTAGTGATCTGGAGGACAAACAGATAGAGAAAAAGGATCAGGAGGAAGCCTGGAACAAACAGCTTAGAAGCCACGAAAACAGAATCAAGGAAATAAATGATGCCATGAAATGTTCCAACATCAGAATTATTGGAATACCTGAGGGGAGAAGAAAGAAAGAAGTCTAGAAGATACTGTCGATCATGTTCTTCATGAAAATTTTCCAAATATCACAAATGGAAACAGCGTTCATGTACTAGAGGCAGAACAGTCCCCCCTGCAAGATTTTAGATTCTCGAAACACCTCGAGACACCTGATAGTAAGAATGAGGAATTGTAATTCTAGAGAAACTCTCTTGAAGGCAGCTAGGACAAAGAAGCTCCTTACGTACAGAGGAAAACCCATCAGAATAACGTCAGACCTGTCCACAGCAACCTGGCAAGCCAGAAAGGCCTGGCAAGATATATTCAGGGCACTAAATGAGAAGAACATGCAGCCAAGAATACTTTATCCCTCAAGACTGACATTCAAAATGGATGGAGAGATAAAGAGGTTCCAAGACCGGCAAGGCTTAAAAGAGTTTGCAAACACCAAGCCGACATTGCAGGAAATATTAAGGGGGGTTCTATAAAAGAGGAAAAACCCCAAGAATATTATTGTACAGAAATATAGAGACAATCTACAGAAAGAAAGACTTCAAAGGTAACACGATGTCAATAAAAACGTATCTATCCATAATCACTCTCAATGTGAATAGCCTAAATGTGCCCATAAAACGACACAGGGTTGCAGATTGGATAAAATGACAGGACCCATCCATATGTTCTCTACAGGAGACCCATTTCGAACCTAAGGATACACCCAGATTGAAAGTGAAGGGATGGAGAAACATCTTTCATGCCAACGGGCCTCAAAAGAAGGCCAGGGTAGCGATTCTCATATCAGATAAATTAGATTTTAAACTAAAGACTGTAGTCAGAGATACAGAAGGACACTACATCATTCTTAAAGGGACTATCCACCAAGATGATCTAACAATTGTAA
>PISX010020018.1:0-36832 GCA_004024625.1 Mellivora capensis
TGGAGAAGTGTCTGTTCATGTCTTCTGCCCATTTTTTGACATGATTATCTGTTTTGTGTGTGTTGAGTTTGAGAAGTTCTTTATAGATCCTGGATATCAACCTTTTGTCTGTACTGTCATTTGCAAATATCTTCTCCCATTCCGTGGGTTGCCTCTTTGTTTTGTTGACTGTCTCCTTTGCTGTGCAGAAGCTTTTGATTTTGATGAAATCCCAAAAGTTCACTTTTGCTTTTGTTTCCTTTGCCTTTGGAGACATATCTTGAAAGAGTTGCTGTGGCTGATATCGAAGAGGTTACTGCCTATGTTCTCCTCTAGGATTCTGATGGATTCCTGTCTCATGTTGAGGTCTTTTATCCATTTCGAGTTTATCTTTGTGTACGGTGTAAGAGAATGCTCAAGTTTCATTCTTCTACATATAGCTGTCCAATTTTCCCAGCACCATTTATTGAAGAGACTGTCTTTTTTCCATTGTATATTTTTTCCTGCTTTGTCGAAGATTATTTGACCATAGAGTGGAGGGTCTATATCTGGGCTCTCTACTCTGTTCCACTGGTCTATGTGTCTGTTTTGATGCCAGTACCATGCTGTCTTGGTGATCA
This sequence comes from Mellivora capensis, assembly GCA_004024625.1. Classification (NCBI taxonomy): domain Eukaryota; kingdom Metazoa; phylum Chordata; class Mammalia; order Carnivora; family Mustelidae; genus Mellivora; species Mellivora capensis. The sequence goes on from PISX010020018.1 coordinate 600, forward strand.
CAGCTTTGTAGTAAAGCTTGAAATCAGGTAAAGTGATGCCACCAGTTTTACTTTTGTTTTTCAACATTTCCTTAGCAATTCAGGGTCTCTTCTGATTCCATACAAATTTTAGGATTATTTGCTCCAGCTCTTTGAAAAATACCGGTGGAATTTTGATTGGAATGGCATTAAAAGTATAGATTGCTCTAGGCAGTATAGACATTTTAACTATGTTTATTCTTCCAATCCAAGAGCATGGAATGGTCTTCCATCTTTTTGTGTCTTCTTCAATTTCTTTCATGAGTGTTCTGTAGTTCCTTGAGTACAGATCATTTACCTCTTTGGTTAGGTTTATTCCCAGGTATCTTATGGTTCTTGGTGCTATAGTAAATGGAATTGATTCTCTAATTTCCCTTTCTGTATTTTCATTGTTAGTGTATAAGAAAGCCACTGATTTCTGTACATTGACTTTGTATCCTGCCACATTACTGAATTGCTGTATGAGTCCGCTTACTCTGTTAAATGACACTGGTGAGAATAGACATTCCTGTCTTGTACCTGGGCATGGAGGAAAAGTTCCCATTTTTCCCCATCAAGGATCATATTAGCTGTGGATTTTTCATATATGGCCTTTACTATGTTGAGATACGTTACTTTGGAGGGTGATTGTCTCAAAGTCATCTGGGGCTCTTTCCTTCTTTCTTTTCATATTCTATCAGAATCTTGATTATAATTTTATCTTCAAAACACTCATGTTGAATTTATTCTTCCACATGTCATGCTGATTTTACTCCTTTTTATAATATTTGCATTTCCTGTGAGACTGTAAGTGAAGACTGTAATTGTTTCCTTGACTTTTAGATAAAACAAATCTTTTATTTTTGTTTATTTTTAATTGTAGTTGACATTTATTAGCTTAAGGTGTAGAGCAGTTATTGGACAATTATATACATTATGAAATACTCACCTTGATAAGTGTAGTTACTGTCACTATGCAAAGTTATTTAAATCTTATCGACTATATTCTCTGTGCTGTACTTTTCATCACCATGACTTAATTATTTTATAAGTAGAAGCTTGTACCTCTTAATCACCTTTACCTAGTTCACCAATGGCTGCTACCCCACCCCACAACTACCAGTTTGTTCCCTGTTTTTGTGAGTTTATTTCTGGATTTTGTTATTTATTTGTTTTGGTTTTTAGATTCTATGTATAAATAAAATCATATGCTATTTGTCTTTCTCTGTCAGCCTTATTTTACTTAGCATAATACGCTCTAGGTCCATTCACGTTGTCACAAATTGTAAGATTTCATTCCTTTGTATGTCTGAGCAGTATTCCATTGCATAGAAATGCCACATCTTTATCATTCTTCCTTCAATGAACATTTTGATTGTTTCCTATTTCTTGTCTATTGTGAATAATGGTATAGCAAAAATAAGAGTGCATATATTAGTTCTTTTGTTTTTCTCAGGTAAATATCCAGAAGTGGAATTGCTGGGTTGTACAGTATTTCTAGTAACATTTTTTGAGCAACTCTAAATTGTTTGCCATAGTGGCTACACCATTTTACATTCCCACCAACCACCAATGGTGTGTGAGGGTTTCTCTTCTTTGCTCTGCATCTTCACCAACATTTGTTATTTCTTGTTTTTTTTTTTTTATACTAGCCATTCTAACTGGTGTGAGATGATAGCTCATTGTGGTTTTCATCTGCATTTCCCTGCTGATTAGTGATGTTGAGCCTCTTTTCATGTGTCTGTTGGCCATATGTATTTCTTTTTTGGAAAAATGTCTATCCAGGTCCTCTGCCCATTTTTAATTGGATTATTTGTGGGGTTTCTTATATTGTTACATCTTTTACATATATTTTGGATATTAACCTCTTATCAGATATATCATTTGCAAATATCTTCACCAATTCATTCGGTTGACTTTTTGTGTGTGATGGTTTTTTTCACTGTGCATAAGTTTTTAGTTTGATGTAGTCCCACACATTTGTTTTTTTGTTTCCCTTGCCTGGAAAAACATAATTTCAAAAACAATGCTAAGGCTGATGTCTAAGACTTCACTGCCTATGCATTCTTACAGGAGTTTTATGATTTCAGGTATTACATTTAGGTATTGAATCACTTTGAGTATATTTGTGTGTATGGTGTAAGAAAGTGGTCTGGTTTCTTTCCTTTACATGTAGCTACCCAGTTTTCTTAGCACCATCTTTTGAAGAAACTGTCTTTTGCCCATTCTGTATTTTTCCCTTCTTTGTCATAGGTCCCTTGACCCATATACATAAGGATTTAGTTCTGGGCTCCATTTTGTTCTATTGACTTATGTGCCTATTTTTGTACCAGTACCATACTTTTTTCATTACTGTAGCTTCCTGGTATGGTTTGAAAGCTGGAATTGTGATACTACTTCCAGCATTGCGCTTTTTTTCTCCAGAATGTTTTGGTTACTTAGGGTCTTGTGAAAATCCATACAAATTTTAGGATTATTTGTTGTAGTTCTGTAAAAAAAAAAAAAAATCATTGGTGTTTTGATAGGGATTGCATTGACTGTGTAGATTGCTGGAGCACCTGGGTGGCTCAGTTGTTTAAGCATTCAGCTGTTGATTTCAGCTCAGGTCATGATCTTAGTGTTGTGGGATCAAGCCTCATGTCAGGTTCTCTGTTCAGTATGGAGTCTGCTTGAGTTTCTCTCCCTCTGTCCCTCTCCTTGTTGGTGCTTACTCTCTCTCTCTCTCTCTCTCTCCCTCTCTCAAATAAATCTTTTTTAATAAGTGTAGATATATTTTTTATATCTATATCTATATAGATATCTATATTTATATCTATATTATATATACATAAATAATATGTAGATTGCTTTAAGTAGTACAAACATTTTAACAATATTAACTCAATCTATGAGTGTGGTCTATCTTTTCATTTATTTGTGTCATCTTCAATTTCTTTCAACAGTATTTTATAGTTTTCAGAGTACAGATCTCTTACCTTCTAGGTTAAATTTATTCCTAGATATTTTATTCTTTTTGATGCCATTGTAAATAGAAGTGTTTTGTTAATGTCTTTCTCTTACTACTTGATTATTAGTGTATAGAAATATGACAGATTTCTGTATATTGAATTTAAGTCCTGCAACTTTACTAAATTTTTATCTCTAGTAGTTTTTGGTGGAGTCTTTAGTATTTTCTATGTATGTAGTATCATGTTATCTGCAAATAATGACAGTTTTATTTATTCCTTACCATTTGGGATGTCTTTTATTTATTTTCTTTTTTTCCTTTTTCTGGAGGAAAGAAAAAAATGTCCTATGGCTAGGACTTCCAGTACAATGTTGAATAATAGAAGTGAGTGGACATCCTTGTTTTGGTCCTGATCTTAGGGGAAAAGCTTTTAGCTTTTCAACATTGACTATGATGTTAGTTGAGGGTTTGTCATACATGGCCTTTATTATGTGAGGTATGTTCCCTCTATACCCACTTGTTCAGCATTTTCTTCATAAAGGGATGTTGAATTTTATCAAATGCTCTCTATGAATCTTTAAATATATTCACATGATTTTTTTTTTGAAAGAGAGGGAGAGAAAGAGCACATATGAGCCCAAGGGGGTAGGGTGTAGGGGCAAAAAGAGAGGGAGAGAGAGTATCTTAAGCAGGCTCCACACCTAGCATGGAGCCCCATAAGCATTTGATTTCAGAACACTGAGATCATGACCTGAGCTGAAATCCAAAGTCAGACACTTAACCAACTGAGCCACCCAGGTGCCCCAAGATGATCATATGATTTTTAGCCTTCATTTTTGTAATATGGTGTATCATGTTGATTGATGTTTATATGTTGAACCAACCTGGAATAAATGTCACTTATTGTGGTGAATGATACTTCTAATATGTTTTTTAATTCAGTTCACTGATATTTAGTTGAGAAATCTTGCATCTTTGTTCATCAAGGATATAGGTCTGTAATGTTGTTTTATAGTGTCTGTCTGATTTTGATGTCAGGCTGATGTTGACCTCATAGAGTGAATTGGGAAGCATTCCTTTTCTATTGGGGGGGATAGTTAGAAAAAGCTAAGTATTAACTCTTCTTTAAATGTTTGGTAAACTTCACCTGTGAAACCATCTGGTCCTGGATTTTTTTTATTGGGTGTTTTGATTATAGATTCGATTTTGTTAGTAATAATCAATCTGTTTAGATTTTCTGTTTGTGCCTGATGTAGTCCTGGTATATTTTATTTTCTAAGAATGTATCCATTTCTTTACAGTTTTCCTTTTTTGTTAGAGTGTAATTTTTCATAGCAGTCTCTTATGATCCAAAGCAATGATATATTAGTATACTTCCTATCAACAGTTTCTTCTTACACATAGATAGATGAGCTGACCAACTATGTTTAATAGAAATGATACGATTAAGCTTGTACTGTCCAGTATGGTAGCCACTAGTCACATGTGACTATTGAACATTTGAAATGTGGATAGTCTTTTTTCAAATGTGCTGTAATTGGAATATATATCCCATATTTAGAAGATTTATTATGAAAAAAAGAAAAATAACTCACTTATAATTTTTATGTTAATTACCTGTTTGAAATGACAATATTTTGGCTATATTGTGTTAAATAAAAGTTAAAATACGCTTCACCTATTTTTTAAAAGTTGTTTACTAAATGTGACTTCAAGCACATTTAAAATCACTCATGTCATTCATATTTGGGTCTCAGATTTCCTTTGGACAGAGCTGAGAGAGACTGGTTTCTATATTTTTCCACTTAACGTTATAGCACAGGCATTTTTACATGCAGTAAAGAATTCATCAAATTATCATCTTTAATATCAATTCAATATTTTATCATTCGAATATTCTAATTTATACTCTACAACCTTTTTTTCCCTCTTGTGATATTCCCTTTTTTTGCCGTGGCATTTGGATTCCACTCTTCTGTCACTTGGCAAACATTTGTTCTTGGCTTCACGTATTCAATCTTCTTCTTCCTTTTTCCTTCTTGTATGCATTTACTAACTGCTGTTTGGGTCCCTACTAGGCAGCATAACGGAATCAAGAGTAACTGCCTCTGGGCCAGACTACCTGGGTTCGAATTCTAGCTCCCTCACCTAGTAGCTGATTACTTTAGGCAACTGTCTTCTGTGATGTGCGGTTTCTCAATTATAACATGAAGTTTATAGCTGTATCCACCTCATGTACTGTTTGGGGGATGAAATAGGGTGTGACTAATATGATAAACCATTTTGAACAACGCCTCACACATTTAAACTATCGTGTAAGTATGAGTTACCGTCATCAATGTCATCAAGTCCAGCAGAGACGACAGGACCCGACAAGTCAATGTAGTGATGTTAAGAATCAGGAAAGGACAATCTCTGAGAGTAAACCAATAAATAAGGTGTGTTCCCTGCCCTCAAATAGTTCACAGTCTGTTAGGGGTAAAGACATTCACATAAATAATCCTAACACCATTAGCTAAATGCTAATAGGAGTTGCGTTCAAAATGCTTCAGCACAGAGTAAGAAGGGACCGACTGATACTGATGGTTTAGATTTTATTTATTTTTTTGAAAGAGAGAGAGAATGAGTGGTGGGGAGTAGCAGAGGGAGGGAGAGAGGTGTGGGGGTGGGGAGCAGACTCCCTGCTGAGCAGGAAGTCCAATGTGGGGATCGATCCCAGGGTCTGGGGATCTTGACCAGAGCTGAAGGCAGACGCTTCAACAACTGAGCCACCCAAGCCACCCAATTCTGGTGGTTTATAAAGGCAGCATTCTCTGAGCTGAGTCTGAAGGGGTGACTTCTTGTTTTTAATCCCATCATTTGATCACATGTATAAATCCACAGAAGATATTAACTTCAGTTGGTAAAATAAAACACCTTACATTTTCACAAGTTCTGTAGCAGTTGGTTTGGACTCCCTGGTTGAAATCTGGAAAGAAAGTAAGCTCCGAGAGTATTTTCAGTTACTCATGGTTGGAATGGAAGCATGGGGGAAATACTTCAGCAAGCAAGGGACTATCTTTCACAATGGAAGTGTAAACAGACTCCCAGTTTAGTGCAGGAATTAATTTCCGGTATTGCATATGCCTAATTATCAAGCAAAATAACAAATTCAGTAAGAATGAAATAGCCCACAATTTCATCGAATGAAATAGAAAACCTTGTCCTCGTGATGAAAAAGACGTAGTGGCTTCACCTGCTTGCACAAGAGAGCTGTTGACAGAGAATAAATTTAACTTGCATAGAAAACGTCCTTGCTGTTAGGATGGGAAGGAATAGTGTGATGAGTCAGTTTGAAAGAACTGCTACCGGGGGCCTGGGTGGCTCGTTAAGCGTCTGCTTCGGCTCAGGTCATGATCCCAGAGTCCTGGGATCGAGTCCTGCATCGGGCTCCCTGCTGGGCAGGGAGTCTGCTTCCTCCTCTCCCACTCCCCCTGCTTGTGCTCCCTCTCTTGTTGTGTATCTCTCTGTCCAATGCATAAGTAAAATCTTAAAAAAAGAAAAAAAAGAAAGAGAACTACTACTTACTCAGTTAAATCATCCAGTGTAAACATAATGTTGAGGGGACTATGTGTTTCTAATTCTTGTTTTTGGTAGTGATAAGAACAACACTTAAAACAACTTTATTCAAGCCCTGGATTTGCTAAATTAACAGCTAACCTTTATTAGGTGAGAGCACTTTGACCAAATGCTTGACTTTGTCCGAGAGAAAATATATGTGTGAACTGGAAAGGTTCCTGAAAGTCCTTTGCCCATCTTTGGCCTCTTTCCTTACCATGACTGTCCAGTCGGTTAATGAATGGTAGCTGACTCTACAGATAGAAGGAATAGAAACAAATAGAAGGAATGCCTGGTAATAAAAGTCATAAATTTTATTGAAAGATTATGACACAGTGTATCTTGAACACTGTTTTGTCATTCAATTAATGCTGGTGAGGATTTCACTTGCTTTTCTCCACCTTGCCATTGGAAACTCAAGACATTGGCAAATCCAGATTAATGACCATAGTATTTACACCTGCTCAGAAATCTATTTGTGCTAGTGTATTTTGACAGGTGGAATGTATTGTGTTGAACTCCCACTGTACATGTTTCTCTTTCCTTTTCAATTTATAACAATCCCAAAAAGGATGCAGTAAAGGACATGTTTATTCTATAATGTTTTGCATTTTCATTGATATTGTAGACTCATTTCCACTTTAGTTAATGCTGCCAGCTTTGCCATGATTTGTAGTTAGAACTTCTTGGGGTTTGAATATATATTTCTATCTGCATGAAAATGCTCTGATTAATGTAGGCTGATGTGTTTCAAAATTAAAATTCTGTGTTCTTTGCAAGTATTTAATACACTAAAGACATTTTTAACATAATAGCTGCTTGGGACAGATACAACTTTCTTCCAAGGCAATGCTGAGTGATAAAAATACAAGGTACACGTATATAATTTGTATTACCAGTGAACCCTGTGTGTATTTGATGTCTCTCTCACCCTCAGGAAACTGAAAGAGAAAGGTCTCGTCTGGTGGTTCTCCACAGTGGGGGATTCTTCCCCAGGGGACATTTCACAATATCTAGAGACGCTTGTATCCCAACTAAGGAGTGGGCACTGTTGGTATCCAGTGGGTAGAGAGGCCAGGAATGGCCCTCAGTATTCTACAATGCACAAGACAGTCCTGCTCTAACTAAGAATTATTTGTCCAAGCCGATAAAGCCAAGGATGAGAAATCCTGAGCGAGTCTGAAGAATGTAAATCCCTTGGGTATCCTTTAGGTGTGGACATCCATAGCACGCTAGCAGATAGCCATTTTGGCTGCTACCCAAGTGATATCTCTCTGACTTATTTAGTGAGTGCAAAACTCTCTGGCTTGCTCTGGCTGATATGATTCCATGTGCAGCTTCACTGGTACATGTACATATGTGTGTGCGTGCGTACACACACACACGCTTACGCTGTGAACCCCAATATAAAGCCTGTCTCTTGCACCTACGTCTCGGCTTCCTGAAAGTTGCCATAATTATTCTGACTTGCTGACTGCATGCTCCTGCCATGGTTGGTTCACTGTGGCTTTTTAATGAGCCCATGGAGAGGAGCAATGGGGAATAGGAAAAGCTGAAAGGCACGACTGTGAGTAGGCACTTGCTTTCCAACCTATAGCGGTGATTCTTGCCAAGCTTAAGCTCTTGTGCCCTGGCTTTGAACACCCTTTTCAATGTGGTTCCCGTGGAGATGAGTGGATGTGCATTCCCTTTCAAGTGATGCTTTTTCCAGCCTGCCATTCCCAGTGGCTTGCAGGACAGAGGAAATAATACTTGGCTTCACAGATTCAGTAATCGGTGTGTTACGGAGACTAATCCTGCAGATTGTGGCAGACACACCTTCCTTTCCACGTACAGCATATGTATATTTTTCCTTTGAAAAGCACCAAGGGAGCTGGTGAGGTGTTATAGTCTGGATGTTTAGGAAAAAAAAAATGGCAGTAGAAAGGAAGAGCTGTCATGTGGATGTCTGTCCTTGCTCAAACACCTTAATTTCTGTTCCCAGGTGTCAATCAGTCAACACATAATTACCAAGTATTTACAGAATGCAAAGTACTCATGTGCAACTGTTAGTAGAGGAGAGAAAAAAATCTGAGTTATCTGAATTCCTCAAAAAAATTGGGAGTTACGTGAAATGATGGCAGACGAGAGTGAACTCAAGGAAGGATTGGATTCATTACCAATTAAGGTAATGATACAGATGCTGAAGGTCCCAAGAGGGACAGTAATACATGAGAATCTTGGCTCCCTTCCATACTTGAGGCAGACATAATATGATTTGCCTCTCTTTGTTACTGTAGCCAGACAGGCACTCAGAAATCTTTTCAACACAGCAATACAAGTGTCCATAACCACCCAGTGGGAAATGGTACCTGAGCTGAGCTCTCTTTGCCATCCCAGGACTGTGGTTTCGAAGGAGTCACAGTGCTTTGGATAGAATAGACTAATGGGGAGATGGGATTTTGATAGCAAGGATATTTCTGGTCCAGCCCCGACACCATTAAAATCATCATGACAGGAAAGCATTTGGAGAAGATTTCCCAAACATGTGAGCAGAAATCTGGGGCCTCATTAAAATAGGTGGAACAGTCAGAGAAGCTGCTGGTTTGGGGAAAAGAGAGAAGAATGTCGTTTTAGAATTATGTACCTCTACATCTTTCTTACCCTCTACCTCCTGCAAGTTTCATCTGCTGCATCTTCTCATTTCTTCCATCTTCCCTTTGCTTGCATTTTTCTTACCCTCTCCTTCTGACATCGCTCATCCCAAACACTGAGAATAATGAAAATAGGAGTATATGAATAAAGGCAGAAGTCTCTCCCTGTCTTCCTGAAATAGTTTGGTAATTTATTACCAGTTTCGGCTTCTGCAAATGTAATTTTTTATTAGCTTGGGTGATTTGGGGTCTCAGTTCATTGATAATAATTACAATGATGGTAAATATTCATAGCTAACATTTAGTGGGTGCATCCCATGTGCTGGATAGACACGCTTAATTTCATCCCTTCTTCAGAACAACTCTTGGAAGATAGATAGTATTATCCTCCTCCTTTTACAAAAGAGATTTAGTTATGGAACTCACCCCAGACAGCCCAGCTCGGAGAAACCTTGGAAGCTGCTTGGCTCTGAAGTCCACGCTATGAATAATAATGCTATTCACACTAGTTAAGAAACGTTATTAAAATAAATGATGTATTGGGATGAGAAACACAGATGTATTTAAGAAACAGAAATTGAAGTCTTTGGTGCATGTGTATGGGAATGTATGGAAATATTGTGTGAGTTTGTGTTGCTATTTATGTCATCCTCGGAGTTCTGTAGGTGGGGCGGGGTGGGGGGAGCCATAAATCCACCGGATGAAGGAAACACATGGGTGTCCCTGTCTGGATCAGTGGGGGAAACACATAAGCGACAATTAGGAGATGAACAAACATCAGAGAGAAGGAAGCTTGTTAACTCTACAGTCTATTATTTGTTCGAGTACATTATGGTTTCTGAAAAACTCTGTTCCAGACATGATCCTGGCCACCTATCTTTTCTCTTCCAGAGGCTTTGAAAAGACTCAGTATTCCTCTGTTCTCATATCATAGTTGTGGCTCATTAAATACCTCCCACAGGAGATCTACACACAGCTCCGTTTCCCTCGGCACAAGAATGAACGTGCAGATAAGGAAGTCATTCGACTCCTTCCCCAGCAATCATGAAGTTGTTAGTAGCTCACACTTGTCAAGCTTCGCTCAGTCACTGCTAGCACACACTCCATCCCAGCTGGAATGACTCTGAGCCCTTCTGATGTCTGGAAGTAGAACACTCGTCCTGTCAGGGCGGGGGGTCGGGGGTGGGTACTCTCTCAACAGGACAGCTACATTACCAAGTCTAATTACACACATTTTTTTTTAAAGGAAAATGTCCATATAACATGTTGGAAATAGAAGTCAAAGTATAATGGAAAAGAGAAGCTTTTAATTAAATAACGTTTAATTAAATAACGTTGGTTACCTTTTACCGTTAGCTCAAGCCTTCTTGTTGTGAGAACAGTGGGTCAAGAATCCTCCTTCTGGAGTCCTGGGGAATACAATCATTCTTGTCTAGCTCCAGCCAGATTCTGTTTAGGGGCCATTCCCATTGCTTTAATCAGAGGAAAATTTTGATGGTGTAAATTCATAGCATGTCACTCTTAATTTCTGTACAATCCATCACACTCTGTGCCTGTGTGGCAGCCATTTTTAATAAAGGATTTTGCAGATCACCTGCTGCAGCAAAACCATTTTATCATCTTTGCTAGGTCCAGGAGTTCTAGCATTATGTCATGTTTGACTCAAAAAAAAAAAAAAGATATTATTATAAACCCTGGAATTAGAAACCCAACAATGGAACTAGCTGATTGCAATTGCCCATGAAGCTATCACATTTTGAAGACTAAAACTTGGTAAGTTTTCATTTTAATCAGAAACTAACAGGACCAGGGGTGCTTGTCTGAAACGAATAATTTCCACATTTCTGGATGCTATTGCATAATGGCTCTCTCATCCGTGAATTAATTATAAAACTAGCAATACTCTAAGAATATCAGATTGTATCCCCAATAATGGCAACTTTATGTTTCATCAACTCAGAGCTTAAGGGATGGAAGTGAAGAGCATTCAAGAACCAATTTTTAAAACCTCTCTCCAACTGTAGCACCTGGGAAGATCTTCAAGGGCTTGCTATGACCCCAGCATCATCCTGGTATAATTGGCTCATTGAAGAGTCTCAATAGGATAACTTATAGGGGAAAACTTTTTCCTAATAATAAACTTCAAGAAGCATATGTAAAATCAGTCCCACTCTTTCCCAGCTGTGTAACACTGTCCCTAGCATTTCAGCCCAATTCCACAATTTTTAGGTGTTTTTTATTTCTTTACTTGGTCCAATGGCCTCTTTAGGATTTATACTGAGATTCAGTCCTGGATGTTTTTAAATGTTATTCTGATCTCTTTTTCCTTTTTGCCCCATTGTGTCCAGTCCTGAATCTCACCAACATTAAGAAAGAATGTCCTGTCTCCAACTCTCCCCAAACCATGAGGGGAGCAATTCAGTCACTCACAAGCTTTAGAAATGACTTTCCTGGAGGACTGTTGACTCCAAGGAGAGGAAGTACTTCTCATCATTGACCTACTGGGAGAGGTAGAGGCAGCAGCTCTTCCTACTGTCCTTCTCTTACTCATGCAGGGGCAAGGCTGAGTGGGGGAGGAGGGACTAGTCATTCTGCAATGGCGTCCTTAAGTGCTATAGGGAAATAGCTGCCTTCTTTATTCTGACTTTATTTTTTTTCTTTAAAGATTTTATTTATTCATTTGACAGAGATCACAAGTAGGCATAGAGGCAGGCAGAGAGAGAGGGGGAAGCAGGCTCTCTGCTGAGCAGAGAGCCCAATGCGAGGCTCGATCCCAGGACCCTGAGACCATGACCTGAGCTGAAGGCAGAGGCTTTAACCCACCGTGGCACCCAGGCACCCCTATTCTGACTTTAGAACATAGTATATTTCCAGACTCTTCTTCAGCTGTGGGCCGTAGTCACAGTTCTATAACCACAAGGGCATACTCCTGGATGCCAGTCATCATCCAAGTTCTTTACACATTCTCTCTCAGCAAATTAATAATAATGTTCTCAAGTAGATTTGAAAATCTCCATTTGAAGGATGTGGTGGTTTGCAAAGGCAACATACTGTAGTGTCTATACTATAGTGGTTAAATGGGCAATGTGGTACCAGTCATGGGTTCAAGTTATAGGTTCTAAAAACTAGAACTCTTCGGTAGATCTAGAAGTCAGATGAAAGTTTGGGATTGCCCCTTGAGTGCCTCATTTTCTGTGCACCAGTTCTTGGTCTTCACTCCTACCCTCCTGGTCTCTCCCTTATCTGAAGTTTGATCACATAAACCATACTGCTCCCAAAGATCTTGTTACCTCAAGCCTTTGCTTCTATTGTTCACTGCCCTTAAGAGCTCTTCCCTCCCGCTCCTTCATCCAATTTCCTCAGATGAAATTCAATTATTAAGTTACTTAGCAAAGAATTGCTGAAGTAAGTCCTTAAGTACTTACTGTCACTTAGGGGATTGGCTGGGTTTTGCTGCAGAAACAAACAAACCTGAAATATAAGTTGCTGATAACACAGGTTATTTCAAACTCATATAATATGTGTATTATAGGTGACTGAAGGCTGGGCTTCATAGTTTCTTCACTTAGAAGCCCAGAGTCTCCAGCATTTACAACAGCTCTGTCCAGTAGATCTTTACGTGTTAAAGGACATGGAAAGTATCTGCACTGCCACAAATGGTACCCACTAGCCACAGGTTGCAATGAAATATTTGAAACATGGTTAATGTGACCAAGAAACTAAATTTTGGCTTTTATTTAATTTTAATTAGTTTCAATTTCAATAGCAACCTTTGGTCACTGGCTAGAGTCCAAAACATCATGTACGGCTAGGGGAGAGAGAAACTCTGTTTCTCTCCATATGTACTGGTCCTTCAAATCTTCTACCCAGAAGTAGTGATCATCATGCCCTCTGGTGGTGAATCAGCCAAAGTAAGGCCCATGTTCACGTCTACCTTCCAGGGGTTGCATAGAGATATTCCACCTTGTCCTTGTTGACAGACAGAAAAAATTATCACTGAGTAGCTCTAATGAATTGCATACCACTGCTGGTTAGCATTCCGTACATCCAGTGCAAAATGTGTGCTTTGCCCCCATGGAGCTTAGAATCTAATGGGGGTGTGGAGAGGAGTATGGAGATGATCATTAAAAATACACAAATACCCAGTTACATATTCTTCAGACAGAATAATTGGTTGTAAATAAAGACTTGTAATTTAAATAAGGAAGAAGGAAGGTCATCTGTGAAAAAGTGGCCTGAATGAAGGGTATGAAATGGTTCAGAGCATGGTAAAGTGTATTTCAGACAAAGCGCGTGGGTGAAGGCTCTGGATTTGGAAAGGGCTTGGTGGTGTCTTCTGAGAAGGCTTGTGCGTTTGGAGCACAGGCCCAGGGATGAAAATGGCACAGTGAATGTGGACAGAGCAAGGACCACATCATACATAGTGTTACAGGCTGAAGCGATTTGGAGTAGACTCTGGGTCATGGGGAAAGACAGAGTTTTCTGCAAGGAAAGATATGATCTGCTGTCTAGTTTTGAAAGGTCGCTTGAGCTGCTCTTTGGACAGTGGGTTTAGAGAGGGACAAGAGAGAAGTGGGAAAATCCTGCTGTGTTGGTTAATTTTATGTGTCAATCTGAATGGGCTAAAAGATGTCCAGGGAGCAGGTGAAACATTATTTCTGGGTAAGTCTGTGAGGGTGTTTCTAGGGCAGATTAGCGTTGAATCAGTTGAATGAGGAAAGCCTGTCCTCACCAGTGTGGGTGGGCGTCATCCAATCTGTTTAAGGATCTGAATAGAACAAAAAAGTGGAGGAAGGGCAGATTGCTTTCTAGTTGAGCTGAGACCTCCCCCTTCTCCTGGCTTGGGACATCAGCACATGTGGCTCTTGGACCTTCAGGCACAGATTTAAATACCACCACTGGTTTTCTGGTTCTCTGGCTTGTAAACAACAGATCGTGGGACTTTTTCTAGAGAACCCTGACTAATACATCCTTCCTTGAGAAAGGATTCTATATTAGTTATCTGTCGCTATACAGCAAAAAGTGGCAGACATGGGGCTTTAAACAACTCATTTATGATCTCATTTTCAGTGAGTCAGGAGTCCCTTCATGGCTTAACTGACTCCTCTGCTCAGGACCTAACCAGACTACAAATCCACCCGTTGGTCAAACTGTACATTCTAGAACAGTTGGAGTCCTCTATCAACTTTAGGTGGTTGTCGAAAGAATTCAGTTCTTTCTAATTATAGGACTGAGGTCCCTATTTTCTTAATAGGATGCCAGCTTGGGCTCATTCTGATGCCTGCTGTCCTTTGTATGTGGCTCTCCCACAAAGGGCCAGCTTACTCTACTCCTTCAAGGTGAGCATGAGAATGAATCTCTTCAAAAAAAAAAGGGGGGGGGGTTTGAGGCCCACCCAGGATAATGTCCCTTTTGATTAATTCAAAACCCATAGACTTGAAGTCTTAATAACATCTGCAAAATCCCTTTACCTTTGACATACAATCTAATCACAGGTGTGATATTCTGTCGTATTCACAGGTTTTGTTCATACCGAAGGGGAGGGGATTGCACAGGAGGTGTACACTAGGGGGCAGAAATCTCTGGATGGGGGTGGTGCCGTCTTAGAATTCTGCTACCACAGCTTTTGTGGTTGTCCAAACTCACATAGCATTTAACCTTCCAGAACTTCCCAGAACAATTGTCTGTACGTAAGGGGAAAATGAGCAAGAAGTAGGCAGCTATCACCCCTAAAGAACCAGTTCATTCACGTGGGTCATAAGAAACCATTGTCTATCATTTGGGGGCAACTTAATTTGGTCACCAGTTCAGCTCTGGCAGTCTAATTTAGCTTGCCCAGATTCACAGGAGACTGGTCAGTAAAGCAGAACAACATCACTGTCATTTAACACACAGTGTAGCTCCCAAGCAAATCAGAACAGTTGTGTTCTCTGAAGAAAGTACAGAAAGTATTTAAAGAGAGTTTTGGAATCAGAGAGAGAAGATTCAATATGGTCAAGTTGTTCATCTGATCTTAGGCTTAGTTTCTTCATCTTCAAAACGGGGACCATTTTAATCACTACGTGGCATCATTTGCAAGGAATAAATGAGATAACATGTGTCAAATCCTTGACACCGGACCTGGCACCAGAGAAGCTTGCAACCACCAGTGGCTGCTATTATCCTCTTATCCTCCTCACCAGACACAGCCAAAGCCAGATAAGTACTTGTTGCTGTATAATACAGCTGAAGGCTGGCGGCTTGGGAAGCTGTCCAGGTTTCATCCCAGGAGGGGTTCCAGAGCTGAAGCGAACAAGCTCACTGGTATGTCACTAAGCCACTGTGAGCCATCATTTCCAAGTCTGTTAAACGAAGATAACTTCCCCCTCTGTCTCCTCTCACTGATGAAGTTTGTGGCAGCAATTCAAGGCTCTCAGGGGGAACAAATGTGCTATGGAATAATCATATCATAATGAATACCTCGCATTGGGTCTGTTGTTCCCTCCCAGAGCATAAAGGTATTCTTGCAGCTTTGACTAACATGTCTTGGTACCAGAACCTTCCTGAGCAATCTATCATTCGGTTACTTTATAGCTGGGATTTGATTATGTATTCCTTTGGACTCTGCTACAGACTGTTTCATGCCGCTGAGCAGCAAGTAATCAATTAGCACTCAATTTTCCTGTTGTCACACCTGTATGTTGGAATGGGTACAGTTTCCCTGCCCTGCACCTCTGAAACCTTATGAGTATTCTTGGAGTCTGGAAGTCTCAATACTTGCCAAATATTCTCTAATACAGAGTTTCGTACATTCTCAGCTAAAGATGATACACCTTGGTTTGCTTTTTTGTAATTGATTTGTAGGGACTTACTCTGAACACAGATGCGACTCATTCAAATCCATGCATAAGGATGTTTTGGTTTAGGATGAGAATATTATGTTGTTTCAGATTGATAATATGTCAAATGTCGATATTCAAGTTTCTGCTAATGTAGACCTGGCTGGTAAAAAAACAAAAACACAGGAATGTGTTTTCATATCCATGCTTCAAAACTGAAGACATTATAAAGAAGAAAGAATTTTTTCTTGCAAACAAACTCATTACAAGTTGTTCGATTAGAGTCTCTATGATATGAGTAAAGTGCATAAAATCAAATTATTGGCTGGAATTATGCAGAGGAAATAGCCCAAAAGAACACAGAGAATAATATTGACAAAAGTACCCTGTTAATAAATCACACTGCCAAAAAACAATCATCTAGGCCAGGCGTTGGTACACATGGTCCAGCCCACTGACTGTTTCTGTAAATAAAGTTTCACTGGAACAAAGTCACACTCATTAGCTTTTATGTTTTCTGTGGCTGTTTTCTCACTTCAAATGAAGAATGGAGTGGTTGTGACTGAGACTGTATGTCCCGTAGAAATCTAAAACAGTATTTGGCCCTTTACTGAAAACATTTTCTGGTTCCTGATCTAAAATATTAGTTATTCAATTACCTTTTCAAAGACAATTACACACAAAATACTTTGAGAATATTGCTCTACAGTTAAGTCACAAAAGAGTCAATTAAGACAAAGTGGGTCAACAAGACACAGGAGCATCTAACATGAGAGTCCCAAACTATGTGAGCAAAATTTGGCAAAATTTAAGGAATAGGGGCGCCTGGGTGGCTCAGTGGGTTAAAGCCTCTGCCTTCGGCTCAGGTCATGATTCCAGGATCCTGGGATCGAGCCCCGCATCGGGCTCTCTGCTCGGCGGAAAGCCTGCTTCCTCCTTCTCTCTCTGCCTGCCTCTCTGCTTACCTGTGATCTCTGTCTGTCAAATAAATGAATAGAATCTTAAAAAAAAAATTTAAGGAATAAATAGATCACTCAATAATAATAGTTGGAGACTTACATATCCTACTTTCATAAGTGGATAAAACAAGTAAAAAATTAACAAGGAATAACACTATGGAATTCTCTTCCACTATGTGGAATAACACTATGAACCAACTAAACTGTAGCTATCCATAGAACACTCTCCCCAACAACAACAGAATACACTGAAAGTGGAAAGTGTATATTAAAACTTCTCTAATGTAAATTATATATTAGGCTATACAACAAATCTTGAAAATGTTAAAAGAATTGAAATCATATAAACCATGTTCCCTAACCACAATGGAATGAAATTATAAATCACTAAAAGGAAATTTGGGGAACACATGTGTGGATATTAAACAGTGCACTTCTAAATAACCAGTCAAAGATGAAATCACAAGAGAAATTAGAAAGTAGTTTGAGATGAATGAAAATGAAAACACAGCATACCAAAACTTACGGGGTACAACTAACACAGTGCCTAGAGAAAAACTTATAGCTGTAAACACCTATATTTTAAAAAGTTCTCAAATTGGTTAGCTAACCTTACACCTTAAGGCAGGGGAAGGGGGGAAAGTACTACCTCCAACAACCACAGAGAAGGAAATAATAAAGATGAGAGCCAAAATAAATGAATTAGAGAGTAGGGAAAAAAAAAACAGAAGAAATCAAAACTCAAAGTTGATTCTTTAGACTCTTTTCCAAAGAAGACATCCAGATGCCTAATAGATATGTGAAAAGATGCTCACTATCTCATCATCAGGGAAATACAAATCCAAACCACAATAAGATTCCACCTCACATCTGTCAGGATGGCTAAAAATAACAACTCAAGGAACAACAAGTGTTGGCAGGGATTTAGAGAAAAGGGAACCCTCTTGTGCTATTGGTGGGAATGCAGACTGGTGCAGCCACTCTGGAAAAGAGTATGGAAGTTCCTCACAAAGTAAAAAATAGAACTGTCCTATGGCCCAGAAATTGAACTATTAGGTATTTACCCAAAGTATATAAAAATACAGATTTGAAAGGATATATGTACCTTAATGTTTATAGCAGCATTGTCAATAATAGCTATATTAGGGAAAGAGCCCAAATGTTTAACTAATGAATGGATGAGGAAGATGTGATATATGTATATTACTTAGCCATCTGGAAAAAAAAATCTTGCCACTTGCAATGACATGGTTGGAGTTACAGCATATTATGCTATGTGAATTCAGAGAAAGAAAAATACCATATGATCTCACTCATATGTGGAACTTAAGAAAACAGATGAACATATGGGAAGGGAGGGGAAAAAAAGGAGAGAATGGAAACAGACCCTAAGAAACTCTTAATGATAGAGAATAAAGTGAGGGTTGCTGGAGGAGTGTGGGTAGGAGGTAGGCTAGATGGTTAATGGGTATTAAGGAGGGCACTTGTTATGATGAGCACTGGATGTTGTATGTAAGTGATGAATCACTAAATTCTATTCCAGAATCCAATATTGCACTGTATGCTAACTACCTACAATTTAAATTTTTAAAAAAGTTGATTCTTTGGAAAGTCAACAAAATCGGCAAATCTTTAAAGTGACCAAGAACCAAAACACTAAAATTATTAAAATTATGAATAAAAGAAGGAATATTACTATGAACTTTATAGAAATAAAAAGAATTTTAACAGAATGCTATGATCATTATATGCCAATATATCAGATGACCTACATTAAGTAGAAAAATTCCTGGATAGAAACAGGTGGCACTAACTCAAGAAGAAATAAAATACAGACCTGATTAGGCCTATAAGTAAAGTGATTTAGTTAGTACTCAGAAAATCTTTCAACAATAAAAAGGAAAGGTGCAAATGGCTTCACTGATGAATACGAAAAAATGATTAAAGAATAATTAACACTGAAACTTCTCAAATTCTTCCCAGAAATAGGAAAGGAGGGAATACTTCCCAACTCATTCTATCGTATCAGAATTATCCCAATATCAAAATTAAGCAAAAAATATCACAGGAAATTGGAAATACAGATCTAAATCTCTTAAGAATATTGATGGAAAAATACTTTACAAAACTTTAGCCAACCAAATCCAGCAATATGTAAAAACAGTTGCATATCATGACTGAAAAGATTCATCCCAGGAATGCAAGGTTGGTTTAGTGTGTGAGAATTAATGCAATTCACCGCATTAATAAAATACAGGACAAAAACACATGATCATCTAACTCTAAATAGAGAAGACACTTGATAAAGGTCAACATCAACTCAGGATTAAAAATAATAATAACACAGTAGAAATAGAAGGAAACTTCCTTAACCTGTTTAAGAGTACACATGAAAAACCCACAGCTAGCATCATACTCAATGTTGAAAATATGGGAGATTTTTCCCTGAGATCAGGGACAAGGTAAAGACGGCTATTCTCGCCACTTCTATCCAACAGTGTCCTGGAAGTTTTACCTCAGAGTAATTAGACAAGAAAGTAAAATTAAGTGTCCAGATTAAAAAGAAGGAAGTAAAATGATCTCTGTTGGCAGATAACACAATTTTGTATAATGAAAACTCCATTGTATTTCTATACTTCAGTCATGAGAAATAAAAAATTAATTCCATTTACAATGATATCAAAATGAATACATACTTTGGAATAAATGTAACAAAAATGTATAAGATTTGTACACTGAAAACTATACAAAATTGTTGAAAATTTCCCAAAAAGACTTGAATAAGTGAAAAGTTGTCCTGTGATCATGGATTAGAAGACTTAATATTGTTAACACATTTCAATGTGTATCAGTGATACACTGATCATGTGCATTCTCTATCAAAATCCCAGCTGACTGCTTTACGAAAATCTATAGGCTGACTCTAAAACTCAAAAGGAAATACAAAAGATCTACAATTATCAAAACAATCTTGAAAAAGAACAGAATTGGAAGACTCACATTTGCAAACTTCAAAATTTAGTATACAGCTACTGTAATCAAGACACTGTGGTGCTGCCATAAGGACAGACATATAGATGAACGAAACTGAATTAAGAAACCAGGGGGAAAAAACATATATTGAAGGTCAACTAATTTTCAACAAGTGTGACAAGCCATGAACTTTGTGATAAATTATTACAAAAGCAAACTGCTATGCCAACGTCACATCATATATAAAAATTAGCTCGGAATAGATCAAAGATTAAAATGCAAGAGTCCAAATTATTATTCAACAACTGAAAAAAAATACAGGTGTAAATTTTGGTGACCTTTGATTAGATAGTGGGCTCTGAGATAAGATCTCTAAAGCACAAGGAACAGAAGAAAAAATAAATTTGATCAAAATTTAAAATTTTGTGCATCAGAAGATACTGTCCAGCGGATATAAATGCAGCCTACAAAATGGGAGAAATATACCTGCAAATCATTGATCTAATTAGAATCCAATATCCAACTCTTATATTTTAACAATAAAAGGCAATGAAATTTTTAAATGGGCAAAAGATTTGGATACGTGCATCTCCAAAGAAAATATACAAAAGGCCAACAAGCTCATGAAAAGGAAATCACATCATTAGTCAATAGA
This sequence comes from Mellivora capensis, assembly GCA_004024625.1. NCBI lineage: Eukaryota > Metazoa > Chordata > Mammalia > Carnivora > Mustelidae > Mellivora > Mellivora capensis. The sequence continues at coordinate 21,179 of PISX010020018.1, forward strand.
GAAATGAAAATAAATAGGGAACTGAAAATAAAACCAGTAGGTAACATCTCACACTTATTAGGATGACTGTAATTTTTTTTTTTAAATAGAAAAGATGAGAATGTAGAGAAATTGTAACCCTCCATATATTCACCAATGGGAATGTAAGAGGAGGCAGCCATTTTGGAAAACACATGGGAAATCTCTCAAAAAGTTAAAAATAGTTGCTATATGACCCAGAAGTTCTATTACTAGATCTAGACCCAAGAGAAGTGTAAACATATTTCCACACAAAAATTCATAAGCAAATGTTTATAACAGCATCATTTCCCCTAAGATCAAGTACAACACAAGGATGATTGCTCTCATCTTTCCTGTTCAACATGCTACTGGAAGTTTTAGCTAGTACCATAAGGAAAGGGGAAAGGGGAAAAAAAGAGGAAAGGAAAGGTACACGTGTCAGAAAGGAAGGAATAAAACTGACTCTTTTTTGCAGATATGAAAAAATTCCGAAGAATATATAAAAAGAAAATAAAACCTCCTGGAACTTTGAACTTATAAGTGAGTTTAATAAGGTCTCATGATACATGCTCAGCATTCAAAAACGAATTATATTTCTTTGTGGCAGGAACAAACACATGGAAAATTAAATTTAAAAATAAAAGATTAACAATTATTCCAAAAATATGAAATACTTAGTTGCAAATCTATCAAAACCTATATAGGACTTGTGTGCTAAAAATTACATAGTACCGATGGGGAAAAAAAGAAGATCTAAAAAAGTAAAGAGACAGTCCATGTTCATAGATTGAAAGTCTCCAATTAGTAAAGACTGATTCTCCTAAAATAAGAAATTTAATGCAATCATATTTTTGCATGTAGGCAAAACTATTCTAAAATTGATATGGAAAAAATGGTGGAACTAGAATACCTAAAAATAATACTGAAAATAAGAGTAAAGTCAAGGAATCATTCTGTTGATTTTAAGATTTATTATATACTAGTATATTGGGTGGAGGGATAGATACATGGATAAAGGGAACAAGAAAGAGAATCTAGAAATAGATCCCTACAGGTACAGCCAACTGATTTTGGACACTGGGGCAAAAACAATTCAATGGAGGAAGGGTAGTCTTTTCAACAAGTAGTGTTAGAGCAACTGGGCATCCAAAGAGGAAAAAAATGAAACCTGACCTAAGCCTCGCTTGTTGTAGAAAAAAATAACTCAAAATGGATCATAGATTTAAGTGTAAAATGTAAAATTATAAAACTTAGGACAACATCAGAGTAAATCTTCAGGACCAACTGCTTAATGAAAGGTTGTTAGGACACAAACAGGATGATCAAAGAAAAGACTGATAAATTTGGCCCTCGTTAAAATTGAAAACGTTTACTCTCTTAAATAACCAGTTGAGAAAAGACTAGCTACAGGCTGGGAGAAAATATTAACAAACCACGTATCTGACAAAGTGTTCCCATTTAGAGTATATAAGAAACTGAAAAATTCACGATTAAAAACAAACATTGGTGAAGTACTGATGAGGTGTGGAAAGAGGAGGCCACACGTACATTGCTAGTGGAACATAAAATAGCACAGCTACTCCTGAAAAATAATTTTCATTTTCTAAAAAAAAAAAAAAAAACCTTAAAAAACAAAAATATACATACATTTATCACAAGACCCAGCAGTTGCATTCCTGGGCATTTGTCACAGAGAAATGAAAACCTAATGTCCACATCAAACACTTGCACGCAATTGTTCATAGCCAACTTTTTATTATTACAGCCAAAAGCTGGAAGCAGTCACATTATGCCTTAGAAAGTAAATGGCTAAACACATTGTGGTCCATTCGTACCTCGGAATACTACTCAACAATAAAAAAAGAACAAGCTATTGACACATACCAACCAGATGGACTTCAAGGGCATTGAGCTGCCTTTCTATAGAGATGGAAAATAGATCAGTGGTTGTCAAAGGTTAGGAATGGAAGGTGGTAGAGGTGGTGGTGTGACTTAGAAGGATAATATGAGGGAGATTATTGTGTAATGAAATAATTTTATATCTAAAATTGCACACACACACATTGTACCAGTGGCAAGTTCCTGGTTTTGATACTATGGGTAATTATGTCAGATGGAAGCAGTGGGTGATCTGGGTGAAAAAGAGACAAGAGATCCGTGTCTCTGTATTATCCTGGCAAGTCCTAAAACTTAAAAAAGCAAATCCAAAGTGAACCATTCACCCTCATGGGCCTAGATTTTCAACATGCCATTTTGCTAACAACTGTCTTATTTAAAGAGTCAAGTTTCCTGAGAATGATCTGCTTACCTTTCAAAACGTCTTAGATTCTAATGGGCAAATTAACTACATGTCTCCGTCAGTATGTTGGGACTGTCTGGACAACTAAATTTCAGATACAGTTGGAGGATGAAAACTGCAGGAAAATTGAAGCTGATGTGCTTCTAGTATCTTAACCTCCCATTAGATGAGCTCTAATTTATTCTGAGCAACTGAATCAATGTATCTCTTGAATACATCTGATGTACAAAGGCATCTCTAGCAATTGATCTGTACCACACCACAGCTATTCCAATGATCAGAAACAAAAAGCAAAAAAAAAAAAAAAAAAAAACCCAAAACTTTGTTTCTTGATTCTTCCTCTTTTTAAACTGTGAACCAAAGAGTTACTATTGCTTTTCCACGTGCAGTAAAAAGCTAAAGCAGGGCTCAAACATTACACATGATCAAAGGCTTAATTATGTCATTAGGCACTTTTACCAACAAAGGCTTTACTTTGATTCAATAAACCAACATCCACTATGGTCCCTCCATGGGGATGCTATGAAATAGAGCTTGGTTTTATAATTTGTCTACCTACATTTTATTCCAAACACAGTCATTAGCACTGATCTCACATTGCACATGACAACACAATACTCACTATGTTTCTGACAAGGAGAACTTTTTAGACAGAAACTTAAGATAAAGGAATTTTCCTTTGTCAGAGAAAATTGTGACAAAATAGAATGGGGATGCTTAGTGAAAAATATATGTGGCTTCAAGTCTCCATTGGGGATCAAATGAAGATAAGCATCTTTTTTCTCTCAGGCCTTAATTTTGTCCTTGTTTTTCTGGCCTAAGCAGTGGCCCAGGTTTAAGGAGTACCTTTCTCTACCCTGAAGAAATCTTGGATGGGCCAAGGTACCAAGGGCTAAGGTACATCTATTTGTCTATTCATCACAAAAGTTGTTACACAAATACAGCTGACCAGAAGGTCTAAAAACAGCCCAGATTCTTCCAACCCTGCCCCACTTGCAGACAGAAGTACATGAGCCATGCTTACTCACAGGAGAGCCCTCCTTAGAAGAGCTGCCTGCTCCTCAGATGGTTCAGAGTCTTGGGGCCAGCAGCAGGAGGAGCCCAGCCTGCCTGTGCAGTCACATCACATGTAGAACTGCAGAGCCAGAAGAGATTTTTATCCCAGGCCTTGCCCACTCCTTTTAGCCATGAAAACAACCTCTTCCTACCTAATAGCATCCTGTGGGCTCCTGTTTTCTGCTGAGACAGTGTCTTGGCAATTGGGATGATGTTCCATTAAACTCCAAGACACGTACTTCCTTATTTTACCAGTCTTGCTGACTATACTTCACGTAATGTCGTTTTACTAAAATCAATTAGTGTCTTATCAAATTTTTAGTTAATTAATTCACATTTAAATATATATATTTATTTATAATTTATTATATTATAATTTTGATTTATTATATTTATTTTTATATTTTATTTATTTTTATTAATTTATAGATTTATTATATTATAATATTAATTTATTATTTATTTGTTATATAGTATATAATATAAAATATTGTTTGTTATATAATTTATTAATATAAATATTAATTTATATTAATTATTATAAATTTGTTAAATTTATTTATTAAGAACTCGAACTCCCAGTTCTGGACAGTCTTATGTAGTTATAAAATTAATTATAGCATTAGCTTCCAAATCTCTTTTCTTTTGATTTTAATATCACCACCCTGAGATAGCTTTATTTTTATACTGCCTTCTCTGGGGTTGGGGAGGGGGTGTTGGAAGCCTTGGAAGCCATGAGAATGGCTTGGGGTTTCTAACATTACTATTTCCCAACATTTACTCTCAAATTATAGTCCTCTGAAAAAGGTGAGGTAGGAATATGACAAGCTCTGATAACATTTGTGAGTGTTCGGGATGGCTTTTCATTTTTTCTAAGACTCACGCTGTTCTTCTGGAAGATCTTGGGACCATGTTGTGCCTTACTCATAGTTGGTGCTCATTAACATCAGTTCTTTTTCTTTTCCTAGCAACTTCTGTATATTGGAGCCAAAGATTTCTTAGGCTTGAATCAAAACCTAGGATGTGGGGGATCAGACAGAAAGGCAATAGATGAATTCTGATGGCTACACAACAGTCTTTCCAAACATTCTGATACATAATAATTCTGTTTTGGTGGGATTTATATAAGCGAGAAAGATGAAAGAGTGGTCATCTCAGAGAATTTTAACACTTAAACAGAATGTCATATCTAGCTATCTGGATTGTCTTCTCTGCCCTGGAATAATAATTCAATTTAAGTTAGAATGACCAGGTAAGCCAAGGGAATATGCAAAGGGAACCCAGTTGGAGATTAAACATGTTAGTGAACCTGTGTCAAAAGAAGACCGTGAAGGAGAAAGTTGAAACCCACACATTGTCTTTCCCCTTAGCATTTTATATATGAGATATATGTGTATATTTTAATTGAAAAGGATTATTTGAGAAATGTCAATGCTATGTTAATGTTTCCATAGTAATTCATTGTTCATAGGTATGATATATTTAGTCATCCTTCCTTATAATAATGCTTTATTTTGAAATACTTTAAGACAGAAGTAGTTAAAAAATTAGTAGAGTGTAAGTGTACCTTTTACACAATGTCAAAACCATAAAATTGATGGTGGTATAATTGGTCGTCCTTATTCATGGGTCCTGTATTTGTGAATTTGTCTACTTGCTAAAATTTATTTGTATCCCCAAAATCAATATTCAGAGAGCATTCACAGTCATTTGGACATGTGCCTACAATCTGGGTTGCCCAATGCAAATGTTCACAGCTGAGGTTGAATACAAGGATTCTTTGCCTTCTTGTTTCAAGTCCTATAGAGTAAATAAAGAGTCCTTTCTGCAGTCTCCTTAGCACCACATTTTCTGGCAGTTTGAGCTTTGTATTGGTGATTGCACTGTTTGAGATGGAATTTAAGCACAGTGCTGAAGTGCTGGCTGTGATTTACCCAGTAGAAAATACATGTGTTAAATAAGCTTCGTTCTAGCATGGGTTACAGGGCTTTTGGCCAGGAGTTCAATGTTAATCAACATTGTTGTGTTAAATAAGGTGTCCTTATTTTTAAAGAATTTTATTTATTGATTTTTATTTATAGCATGAGTGGAGGAAGGGGCAGAGGGCGAGGGAGAGAGAGAATCCCAAACAGACTTGAGTGCTGAGTACAGAGCCCATTGTGGGGTTTAGTCTCAGAACCCTGAGATCACAACCTGAGCCAAAATCAAGAGTCAGATGCTTAACAGACCGAGCCCCCCAGGCACCCTGAATAAGGTGTCTTTAAACAGAAACATATATAAAATAAGGTCCTATATTGAGTGGTTGATGAAAATGTGACCAGAGGCCCACAGAAACATAGCCCTATAAACCCAAAGGAACAATAATTTAGGACTCATTAATGTAATGTTCACGGTGACTTTGTAGATAATAACTGCCATGAATAACAATAAGCATTTGTACAGCACTGGGGGGGGCGGGGTATGCAGAGTAACTGAATCTCTCACATTTTAGCTTGTTGGAATGTAAAACGGTTATATAATTTTGAAAAAGTTTAGCAACCTTTCTTACAAAGTTAAACATTCACTTACCATAGAACCCAATAATTGCGTATTTATAACAGAGAAATGAAAAATTTGTACATAGACCTTTTTTTTTTTTAAGATTTTATTTATTTTATTTGACAGAGAGAAAGATCACAAGTAGGCAGAGAGGCAGGCGGAGACAGAGAGAGGGGGAAGCAGGCTCCCTGCTGAGCAGAGAGCCCAATGCGGAGCCCAATGCCAGGACCCTGAGATCATGACCCAAGATGACGGCAGAGGCTTAACCCACCACACCACCCAGGGGCCCCTGTGCATAGACCTTTGAATTTACAGGTATATGTCTTCTGACAAATTTGGGAGGTTTTCAGCTATTTTCTTGAGCACCATATTCTTTTTCCTCTCATTATGGGACTCTTAGGGGATGAATCTTTGATCTCTTGTTCTTTTGTCACAGGCTCCTGAGGCTCGTTTTATTTTACTTCAAGCTGCTGCTGCTCTGTGTCTCAGACTAGGTAATTTCTATTGATCTATCTTCAAGCTAACTGATTTTTTTTCCCTATCACATTTCATTTTTGCTATGAAACCCATCCATTGAAGCTCTTTTTAAAATATCACTTACTATACTTTTCAGTTCTAAAATTTCAATTTAGTTCTTCTTTATATCTTCTATTGCATTGTTGAGATAGCCTATTTTATATATGTTTCAGGAGTGTCATAATTGCCCGTTGGACCATTTTTATGCCAGCTGCTTGAAAATCCTTGTCTGAAAATTACAGCATCTCTGTCATCTCAATGTTGACATCTGCTAATGATATTTTCTTGAGTTGAGATTTTCCTGTTCTTGGTATGATGAGTAATTTTGGTCTGTATCCTGGACATTTTGAATAACATATTATTAAACCCTGGGTCCCATTTAAATCTTCTATTTTGACAGCTAGTCAACATATTAAGTTCAAAATGTATGTCCTGGCTCACTCTTATGGGTTGTGGTTGAAATGTCAATTTAGCTTATAAAGCCTCTGCAGTGCTATTTTCTTCCACCTTACTTTTGTGTGGGTGACAGGATTCAACACCATAGTATTCTCAGTTGGGGATGGGGAACTGGAGATATGCCTCATTACCTGTGAGTGAGGACAAAAGACAGGTTTTTATGCACTGACACACATGAGGGGGAAGGGGGAGGGGGGTCACCTTGTCCCTGCAGAAGGGATAGAATCAAAATTCTGCCACAGGCTACACAGGGCAGGGATGCCTGTTCATTACTGTTGTAGTGAGGTGGGGGCTGAAGTTAGAGTTCTGCCCACATGGGAAGAACATTTTCTCATTACACTGTATGAGAGATTCAGAGTTCTCCCCACATCCTCTTGAGGAAGGGGCGTTGCCTCATTATTGTAGGGGATGCGAAAGACAGGGTTCTGACCAGAGTCTACACAGGATAAGGGCACACTCGCTTGTTCCTGCGAGAGGGTAGTGTAAGTCCAAGTTCATCCCCGGGCCCTGCAAGGGAGAGATAGACTTAACATTGTGGAAGAGGGACTGCACTGCAATGGTACCCACTGGGCTAAAGGATGGCTGCAGAAGTTTTTCCTAGTGTTCATTCAGCACTAGGCAGATGTGTTTAAAGATTTCCGCACAGTGGGATTGCTCTCTTCCCAGTTGTTTGCACAAAAGAAGGTGGGTTTTTAGGAGGGCTATTTTTGTCTGCAGTCTTTGACCTTTTTGGGTGCTTCTCCAGTGCCTCACCCAGGTTACACAGGATGCAAAGAAGGAAGGAAGGGAGGGAAGGAGGGAGCAATGGAGGGTGAAGGGAAAGGAAGGAAGAGAGGAGGGAGAGGAAGAAAAGAAAACCAGGACCTTACTGCTGGGTTGTTCTTTGAGTCCTGAGGAGCCTAACAAGTCTGCTTCTCCTCCTTTTTTGAGTCCTCAGCTAAGTGATTTATGTCTTTTGGAATTGCCAGAAGAAGGAAAATAGAATGTACTTTGCCCAGAACCCAGAGTATAGCCCCTTTTGATGGTTCTTCAGGATTTCTGATTTTTGCTGTTACAAAAAATTCTATGATTTGTATTCTTGCTCTTGCCACTTGGCCTGGTAATTCTTTAAATTGCCAGAAGTAGAAATCTTGAGTCAGGAAGTATTACTTTGCTAAGACTCTTGAGATCCAGTACGTACAGTGTATCACCACACCCCTGCAACTTTTGTTCGGTGTTCTCTTCCTTTTTAATATTGGCCAAATGATCCATGAAAGACTGTTTCGTCTCTACTATTCATCAAAAAATGCAAACCATTATCATTTTTGTCTTTCTTCTTTTGTGAATTATCACACTGTTTATTAACTTTGTATTATTGAGGTGTTTGTATCTTACTCACTGATTTGTAAAAGCTTCGTATATATGGCAACTCAAACTTTTTCGGCCACATGAGCTGCAAATACGGTTCCCAGTCTGACATTTAGTTTGGTTAATGTGGTTTTGCCATGTGCAATGTTTTGCTTTTTAATGTAGTCAAATCTATCAATTTTTACAAATATTTTTCTATTGAGTAGACATGGCTTTCAGGCCCTACCTTGAGCCTAAATAAACTTCTGCCCCACTTTTCACCCCCTTTTGCATTTGAGATGTCAGGAGGGAAAAGAGAAATAAACATAGCTCTCTTTAAAGAAGAATGGAGAAACACAGGAGGAACAGAGTTGGCATGCCTCTTTTGTCTAATCAGAGGTGAAATAAGAGCCTTTCACAAACACCCTGAAATGTCTTTCTGCTTTACTCTCACTGACCACAGCCCAAGTGCCTCCAACACCAATCAGAGCCATCTGTGCTGATTTTCCCACAGGCAATGCCCCTTTCCCTTGAGAATGCCAGACACAGAATCTTAGAGAGATCCCTTTCCCTAGTCCCACTCTTTGCCTGTGCTCTACTAGTGAATCAGGAGAGGCAGATTGAAATAACATATGGCAGGATCAAATACCAATTGTTCTGATTCTGACAGTTTCAAGAGTTGTCCCTAACTTTTCCTCAAGCTGAGACTTACTGGTTTTACTCTGGTTTCTTTACTGTGGGATTGAGAATCCGTTTCAGTCCTCTATGAGATAGACAGCACTCATAAATATTTAAATATGCCCGAGTATTGTCCTGATTCCTATCTCCAGCCATGCCCCCACTGAGCTGACCTAAGCATTCTGCACTATTGATTTGTGTGTGAGTGAGCGAAAAATGATGGATTATTTTTTATGTTTTCTTTTCAGTTATTGCCATGCTAAAATTGCAAGGACATGATTTTATTCTCTAGGATGTCTATGAATGGTCTATAAAGCACTGAATGTTGAACTTAATATATGTAACAAAGCAAAGGTGAAGACGCAATTCAAAAAGACAGCAGGAAGTTCAGAGACCCGGGCTGAACTACTGAGAGTAGGATTTCAAATTTGGAAATAGGGGACCAAAGTTCATTTGCTGGCTTCCATTCCTTGATCGTTAATTACAGTTATTCAATTAATAATTCAGTGTCCTGAACTATTTTGATAACTCCTCATTAAGAGGATCAAAGCTGATAATTAAAGGATGGGTCAGAGACCCTATCCACAGAGAGCAAAGGCCCCAACCAACGAGCAACATGAAAGAAGTATCATTTCACATTCCTAACATGTGAGCAGGCTATGAATATTGATGGCACCAAAAGGAGAGAAAGGGACTAAAGTATGGGCTTACAGAGCTCTGCTTTGTTCACAGTCCAAAATCAATACTACAAACACTGCCCAACATGCTTCAGTAACTGTCCATCAATTATTTACAGGCGTCTTTTGTTCAAAGTTTCTGTTTACAAGATTACTTGAAGATGAACTTGAAAGAACGGTGTTTTTGTGTATGGGCGGCATTGGTCATCTTAGGTTGCAGTTTTAGATCGAGGTAAGTGCGTGCTCTATCCTTCCGTCCCGTGCTTCTTCAATTTCTATCAGGTTGGCATGATAGGTCCAAGACGTTTACCTGTCCACATTTTCAATATCCTACTTAACTGACAGCCAAGGTCAAGAGAAAGCAGTGCCCTTGAGTTGTTTTCCACATTTGTCCTTGTTCTGCTTTCTCAAAGTTCTCGCTGCCTTGGAAATAAGGAGAAAACACTTTAAGAACTATTCTTACTTGGTCCTAATTCTCTGTCAGTTGTGTCTGCCTAAACCTTATGCCCAGTTTCAAGGGGAGGGTCTGCTGTTTGATTCTTTTTGTGTGAGGTCACTACCTAGACTGTAAATTACTCATAAAAGAGGAACAACTTCATCAAGAGCTTACAATATTTGCTAATCAACATGCTGAGCATTTTTTGAGACAAAATTCTTTTTAAAATCTCCTGCGAGATGTAGGTATTATTATAACCATTTTATAGATGAAGAAACTGAAACGTACCAAGTAGAAAGCTGTGACAGTTAGTAGCAGAGCTGATCATCAACCTTGACTTTGCTTGCCTCCAGCACCTGAACTCTTTGCCACTATTTTATACTGTTGTAATGGACTCCTAAAAAAAAAAAAAAAAAAAAAAAAAAAAAAAAAAAAAAAGTCTTGGTCTTTCCTTGTGTAGAACAGGAATTAGCAAACTTTATTGTAAAGGTTGAAAGAGCAAACTTTGTAGGCTTTGTGGGCCTTGTGGGGTCTGTCACAATCAATGGACTCTGTTGCTTTAATCAAAAAGCAGCAGACATGATACATAAACAGATGCCCAGGCTGTGCTCCAGTAAGTCTTTAGTTACAAAAGCATCCAGCCTGGTTTTGACCTAGAGGCTGCAGTGTGCCAACCCTTACAGTAGGAGAATCCATGTGCTTCAAGTCCAACCCTTAATAACACTTTGCCTTTTTATGAGACACGTTAAATGGCAAACTTAGTTAGCATTGGATTCGGTAAGTCCTTCATAGCCCATGACAAAGAATTCTGTGCAGAAATGTCTTCAAGTCCTGGAAGATTTATCTATGAAATAGGCACTTTGGTGAAATTGTTTCCATTGGCACTTTGAGGAGTCAGGACCCAGCTTGTGCACCAGTCCTTTTTTTTCCCCACAAATTTCATAGTATGGGCAAAAATTCAAGTGAGGGAAGCAGGCCATGTAGTCATGGGGTTGGATGAGGTAGGGAGTCCGCGTCCGTCAAAGGGGCCACTGTCTCCTTTCCATCCAACAGTCTTGATGTGGAGGAATGGGGTTCAGTGTTACTGCAACATCTGCAGAGAAGTCCCTAGGAAGCCATGTAACATGCTGGGTGTGCACCTGCCACATGCAGCCCCGGACTAAAGACCACCTGGGGAAGGCTGCTGTTCTGCCAGGGTACACCGTGGGAGAGAGAAATTCAAGAGTTGCCTACAGTCTAAGTTCAACTACGGAGTAGTAGTTGGGAGATTTTCAATTTTTGTTCTGTATTACCTCAGTCCCTTAAATAAATAAAAGAGATTACAGTTACTTTTTAAAGTTCCAGTGGAAATGCAGTAGTAAATATATTTTATTTTAATCTTTTTAATTAAAGTATCATTGACATACAATATCCTATTTCTTTCTGGTGGGCACTACAGTAACTAAGTATTTTTAGACATTCCAAAATGATCCTTACAGGAAGTTAGTTACCATTTCTCACCACACAAAGTTGTTATAATCTTACTGACTTTATTTCCCATGCTGTACACTACTTCGCTATAACTTACTTTATAACTGGAAGCTCGTACTACTTAATACCCTTGTCCTTTTTTTTTTTTTTTTTCCAACCCCTCTGGTAACCAACAGCTTATTTCCTGTATCTGTGAGTCTGTTTCTGTTTTATTTTTTTCATTTGTTTTGTTTTTTAGATTCCATATATAAATAAATCTTATATTTATCTTCCTCTGACTTCACTTAGGCAAATACCTTCTAGATTAATCCATGTTGTCACAGATGGCAAGATTTCATTTTTTAAATGGCTGAGTAATGTTCCATCGTATATTACGTACCACATCTTCTTTATCCATTCATCTATCACTGGACAGGTAGATTGCTTCCATATCTCGGCTGTTGTCAATAATGCTGCAGTGAACAGTGAGGTCCATATAGCTCTTCAGACTCTTAATTTCCTTTGAATAAATACTCCAAAGTGGAATTGTTGGGTCCCATGGGATTCCTATTTTTAATTTTTTGAGAAACTCCATACTATTTCCCATAATGGCTGCACCAGTTTACATTCCCACCAACAGTGCACAAGGGTTCCCTTTTCTCTACATCTTCAACGACACTTGTTACTTCTGGTCTTTTTTATAAGAGCCATTTGACTTGTGTGGTTTTGAAATGAAAACCTTGTGGTTTTCATTTGCATTTCCCTGATTATTCATGTTGAGCTTCTTCTCTTGTGCTTTTTGGTCCTCTGAATGTCATCCTTGGAAAAAATGTCTATTCAGGTCTTCTCCTCATTTTTTTTTCATTTTTTAATTGGATTATTTGCATTTCTGCTATTAAGTTGTCTGAGCTCCTTATCTCTTGTGGATAGTAAACCTTTAACAGATGTGCAGTTTGCAAATATTTTCTCCCATTCTGTAGGTTGTCTTCATTTTGTTGATGGCTTCCTTTGCTCTGTGAAAGCTTTTTAGTTTGATATAGTCATTTTTATATATTTTAGTTTGTGCTGCCTTTGCCTGAAGACACTGGTCCAAAAAAATATAGTAAAACTGATGTCAAATAACTACTGCCTGTGTTTTCTTCTAGGATTTTTATAGTTTCAGGTCTTCTTTTATAGTTTTCAGGTCTCAGTTTCAAGTCTTTAGTTTATCTTGAATTTACTTTACTATAAAATAGTAGTCTATTTTCGTTCTTTTTTATATAGCTGTCCCATTTTCTCAGCACCACTTATTGAAAAGAATGTCTTTTTTTTCCATTGTATAGTTTGCCTCCTTGTCATTATTGATCACATATGTATGGAATCTTTTGATGGGGAGAGGGGTACTCTGTTCTATCCCATTGATCTACATGTCCATTTTCATGTCAGTACCATACTATTTGATTTCTATAGCTTTGTGGTAGTTAAAAAATCAGAGAACATGGAACCTATAGCTTACTTCTTTCTCAAAGTTGTTTTGCTATTAGGGTCCTTAGTGGTTCCATACAAATCTTGGGATTCTCTCTTCCAATTCTATGAAAAATGTCATTGGTACTTTGATAGGGATTGCACTGAATAATATGGACATTTAATAATACTAATTTTCCCAATCCATGAGCGCAGATTACCATTCCATTTATTTGTGTCATCTTCAATGCATTTCATGCCAGGGTCTTCAAAGTAGTTTCTGAACCTCCTTGATTAAATTTATTTCACCTCCTTGGTTAAATTTATTCCTAGTGTTTTATTCTTTGTGATCCAACTGTAAATGGTATTGCCTTTTAAACTTCTTCATGTTTCAATATTAGTGTATAGAAACACAATCCATTTCTGAATGTTATTTTGTACCTTGTGAGTTTCCTAAATTCATTTATTCTAATAGTTTTTTGGTGAAATCTTTAGGGTTTTCTGTATAGAGTCTCATGTCCTCTGTAAACTTTACTACTTTCTTTCTGATTTGGGTGCCTTAGTTTTTTTTTATCTACTTTCTATGGCAAGGACTTCTAATACTAGCAAGAGCTTGAATGAAAATAGCAAGAGTGGGCATTCTTGTCATGCTCTTGATCCTGGAGAAAAAGCTTCAGCTTTTCACCACTGAGTATGAGGTTAGCTGTCAGTTTGTCATATATGGCCTTGCTTATTGAGCTAAGTTCCGTCCGTACGTGCTTTGTTGAATTTTGTTAAATGCTTTTTTCTACTGAGATGGTCATTTGATTGTATCCTTTGTTTTATTAATGTGGCATATCATGTTAATTGATTTGCAGATACTGAACCATCTTTGTATCCCTGGAATGAATCCCACTTTCCAATGTATTTTGAATTGAGTCTGCTAATATTATGTTCAGGATTTTTCCATCCATGTTCATTAGAGATACTGGCCAAAGCTTTGCTTTTCTTTCCTTTTTTTTTTTTTTTTTTTTTTTTTTTTTTTTTTTTTTTTTTTTTTTTTTTTTTTTTTTTGTAGTGTCACTGTCTGGTTTTGATATAATGCTGGCCTCATAAAATGAGTTTGAAGCATTCTTTTCTCTAAAATTTTTTGAATAATTTGAGGATAGATAGGAAGTCTTAAGTATTTGCTAGAATTCAACTGTGAACTTTTCTGGTACTGGACTATTGGTTTGCGGAAGTTTTTAAATTACTGATTGAATTTCGTTACTTGTAATCCGTCTGTTCAGATATTTAATTTCTTGTGATTCTGTCTTGAAAGTTTGTTTCAAGGAATTTATTTCTTCTAGGTTTTCCAATTTATTGGCAAATAATTGTAGTAATCTCTTAAGAGCCTTTGTGTCTGTGGTGTTAGTTGTAACTTCTCTTTCATTTCTGGTTTACTTTGGCCCTCAATTTTTTTTTAATCTGGTTTATTGATTCTATTTATCTTTTCAAAGAACCTGTTTGGTCTGCAGATCTTTTCCATTTTTTGTTTCTATTTCATTTATTTTCATTTTGATCATTATTTCCTTTCTTGTACTAACTTCAGCCTTTGTTTACTTTTTCTAGTTGGTTTAGGTATAAAATTAGATGGTTCATTTGGGATTTTTCTTATTTCTTGAGGTACTCCCAAAATACTATGAATTTCCCTTTTAGAATTGCTTTTGCTGTATCCCATAGATTTAGGAAACCTGTGTTTCCATTTTTATTTGTGTCAGGGTATTTTTAAATTTCCTCTTTGATTTCTTCATTGACCCATTGGTTGTTCAGCAACATGTTGTTTAGTGTCCATGTATTTGTGAGATTTTTTTGCCCCATTTTTCTTCCTGTAATTTATTTCTAGTTTAATATTATGGTGATTAGGGAAGATATTTTAATCTTAAAATCACTGAGAGTTGTTTTGCAGTGTAACATGTGATTTGCCCTGGAGAATTGCCTCGTACACTTGAGTGAAATGTGTCTTCTGCTGTCTGGGGTTGGAATGTTCTTTATATATCTATTAAGTCCATCTGATCTAATACATCATTTAAGCCCAATATTTTCTTCTTGATTCTGTCTAGATGATCTATCCATTAATGTAAGTGGGTGTTAAAGTCCCTTATTGCATTACTGTAAATTTCTCCCTTTATGTCTGTTAACATTTGCTTCTTATATTTGGGTATTCCTATGTTGGGTGCATCAACATATAAAAATGTTATATCCTCTTCTTGGATTAACCCCTTTATCATTATGTAATGCCCTTCTTCATCTTTTGTTACTGTTTTTATTTTAAAGTTTGTTTTGTCAGATAGAAATATTGCTACACTAGCTGTCTTACTTCTTTCTCAAAATTGTTTTCCTGTCTTTCCATCCCCCTTTGCATGGAATCCTTTTCCATCTTTTCACTTTGAGTCTGTGTATGTGTTTAGATCTGAAATGAGTTCACAGTATCTAGGCAACATATATATAAAAAAAATGTTTATATATTTTGCCACTTCATACCTTTTGATTGGAGCACTTAGTCCATTTACATTAAAAGTAGTTATTAAAAGGTGTATTCTTATTGTGATTTTGTTAATTCCTTTCTGGTTGTTTTTGTAGTTCTTTCAATCTCTTCCTTGAGATTTGATGGTATGTTTTAGCGTTATGTTTGGGTTCCTTTCTCTTTATTGTTTTTTTTTAGTCTATTGTAGGTTTTTGGTTTGTTGTTACTATGAAGATCATATACATTGACATATGTAATAGTCTATTTTAAGCTGATGGTTGCTTAAGTTCAAATG